>QLPE01000458.1:0-10478 GCA_003314125.1 Hygrophorus russula | reverse complement strand
CACCTGGTACTCGAAGTTGAGGTTTTTCTGCTGTAAGGGCGACCTTAACAGCGCTGCGAAGACTTTAGCTGAAGTGTGAAAGTGATTCGCAGGACTGGTGAGGGAGATCCAAAGATAAATATATAATCAAGAAGTAGTAGTACAAAGGGGCTTACCTGGTGAGGGAGATCCAAAGAGAAAAACCTAAGGGATCTCCTCACCAGGTTAGAGTATATATACTAGTCCGTCACAATGCGCTTAAGAGGACAATGGAGGGTGAGCTAATGTACTATGGACAATGGGAGGTGTCGTAAGGGGATGTAGACGTATGCGAAAGTGCTGCGAAGTGTCCTGAGGCAGTGCGAAGGACTTTGCGGTGTCTGAAAGGGGTTCGCAATGGGTTTCCCTGACAGGGCATCAGTCCATGACGATCTTGCCGGTCGACCAGTCAATGGACGGATTGTGCTCCTTCAACCAGGTCATTCCTATTATTGCTTTTGAAGACCCTATGTTTGTCACAAAGAAGGTTGCATGCTCTTTGTGGTCTTGGTACATCATGAGAAGTTCAACGGAGTGGGTGATTGCGCCGTGCTCATTCTGGGTGCCGTCGGCATTAAAGACCGGAATGGATCTAACAAGCCTTTTCTTGGCAAGGCGTTGTTGTTCAACAAAATCCGAGTCGATGAACAGGCCGGTGGCACCGGAGTCCAAGAGTGCAGTGATGTTGAACTTTCAGTGGTTGTCGAGTGTCATGAGACCAATGTCAATGTGGAGGGAGTTTTTAGGGTTGGAGGATTGGATGAGGTGTCATTGGGGAGGGAAGGGGGATTTTTCTTTTTGTTCGCTTATATTGGTTTCGGTAGATTTCGCCGGCGAAGGAGTCGTGTCATTATAAATAGGGGTATCTACAATGCGCGGGTCAGGTGCTACCGATTCCGATACTATTACATCTTCGAGTGACTCAGCTGCGAACTCGTTGGTCACTCGCGGGAAAAATCCTCCTCGTCCATGAATTGTTCCTCCTCAACCATCTCGTCAACTTGCCGCTCATCCATCATGTCCTCCAAGTCTTCTATCGTCATCTCCCGGATGTTGACATTGGGACATTTGCGTGCGAAATGTCCGGGGTGGTTGCATTTCCAACAGACTCCTTTCTGCCCTGCTGCGAACTGTTGTCGTTTCGCAGTCTTATCGACGTCCATGGCGTCGGGGTCCTTGGCAGGGGGAGTTTGTTTGAATTGGGGAGGCATTGACTTGTATTGGACCGTGGTCCTGGTTGTGATGGGGCCCTTTCCTTTGAAGCCAGGAGGAGGGCCAGGGGGCAGGGCGTAAACGTTCATCGGTCAGTTGACCGTGATGTTGGGGCGGTATATAGTGGAAGGGGAGGGGCGGAAGCTGGTTCCAGGGTTTCGCCAGTTCAGGAGGCGGCGTTCCTCGTCGTTGGCTTGTTGGCGGTTGTCGACTAGGATGATCTTGTCCTTCCAGGCTTTGAGCAAGGCTGGAAGGTTCTCGTAGCCATTGATCCGTTCAATGATCCAACGTTGAGTTGCGGCCTTTAAGTAGACGATGAGCCTGGTTTCGTTGATGCCGGACTTGTCTTTGTAGGCTTCGAAGTCCGCGATCATCTCGGCGGCCTCGCGAGTGCCTTGGTGGATGGTGGCGAGGAAGAAGCGGGCCTTTTCTTCTTCGTTGCGTTCGCTGAAGCGCTCAAGCAGGGCTTCTTCAAAATGAGCATAGGAGGTGAATGGGAAGCGGGTTTCCTTGGCTTTGGCGTCACGAATCTTGTCGAGGTGTGTTTTCGCCCAGGGGCCGGCATTGCCGCTGCACATATAGGAGAGGGCGAAGTTAATCTTCTTTTCATAGTCGTCGAAGACTGTGCCTTGTGATTCGTGGTAGACGAAGAGTTGGTTTAGAAAGTCTCTCGTCTTGGAGACTTTCCCGTCGAAGGCATCAGGAGGATTCGCTTTGTATTTCTCGTTCTCTTTGGTGGGTTTGGTGGGGGTCTTGAGGGCGTTCAACTGATTGGTCAGTTGCGTGATTTGGTTTTGGAGGTTGGCGAGCGAGTCGTTGAGAGACATATTGTGTTCGATGGAGAATCTAGTCGACTCCCGTTGTATTGCGAGTATTCGTTCGAGATCTTGAAGAGACAGAGGTTCTTCGGGAGTGGGGGGAGTTGGGGGAGTCGACAAGGTGCTCGGGGTTGACAGTTTGGAAGGGGTTGGGAGAGGGTCCTGTGAGATATTGGTTTATGAATTCTTCGGCGTTGACATAGGTTGCCGAGGAATTGGGGGAATGGCGAAGGGTGATTTGTGCTGCTGGGTAGGGAGAGCTACGCTGTAAACGGCGTGTTCTCCGAGGAGGGGAAGTGGGGACCGGAAGTAGTTCGATGAGGGGTTCCGGTGATTCGTGGAGGATAGGCGGGGATGTAAAGTGATTGGGGCTTGGAGTCCCGGGGTGATAGGAAGGCGAGGAAGGCGGCGAGGTATGTGGGGAGAAGGGTTCAGGTGGTACCTCGTCTTCGTCGTCGATGAGCTGTACCGAGACCTTGATGGAGGTTCTTTGGCGGTTGCGGTGGTGGTATGTGATGGAGGTGCGAAGGAAGGGTTCAGCGATGTGGAGGGACTTGGTGTATTCTTGGATTATGGTGACGTGTCGTTCACCAACGAGGTGTTGTCAATTGGAGGGGAAAGCAGAAGAGATAAGGTTGGCGATTTCGGGGGAGACAAAGTCAACAATGGACATAAAGAGTTGGAGAGTACTCAATCATCAAGATAGTTTCCGTATCTCGCGCTTCTCTCTGGTTCTTCTCTAAGGGGAGCATGCACCTGTTCTGAGCGTTCGTAAAGGTAGTCGAAGTAGTTTTCTGAGGCGATGCGTTCGAGTTCTGTGTCAAGGGCGATTTGTTCTGATGATGGGAGAGGGAGAGAGAGGTTAGCGGAGTTTGAAGGAAGAAGGATGATTTTATAGTGAAACGTGTTGAACATGTGGTGATCGTAGTCGTACCGGCCTACGCAGATGATTGCAAATGATGGAGCAGTGTTCGGGCCGGAGCTGAACAGCGACTCGATTCAAATGGAACCACTGGCGAGGGAGGTAGTGTGGGAAGAGGAGAGGTGGAAGGATTCTCTTAGTAGCGCGTCGAGCTCCACGATGGACTGGACGTTAGCTAGGCGAGACGTATTGGCGGGAGGGATTAGGGCGGTAGGGGGTGAGCTTGATCTTCTGTCAAGGCGACGCGTAGCGAACACCTCTAAGAAGACGAAGGTCGAGAGAGCGAGGAGTGCGAAGAGGAGAATGGTCGAGCTGGAAGGCTTAGGGGTATTTGCAGAAGTTCCGCGGTAATCCTGAGAGATCAAGCTGATCTCTACAGGTGTATATTCAAGTCTTAAATAGTACAAGGGGCGAGGCGAACACGAGGAAGAGAGCAAATAGTGCTATTGGTTAGATAAGAGGGAGAAAGGCGATTGGATGAAGAAAGGATAAGAATAGTTGCGCAGGCACAAAGCGGAGAACATGTGTTGATGGGAGTGAGTAATAGCCCGAGGGTTCGGGATATAGATAAGATAAGGGATAAGATAAGATAAGAGGAAAGAAAGGAAAGATAAAGGAAAAGAGGAAAGAAAAGGAATATAGAGGACGTGCCATGACAGAGGGGTACTTGTCAAATGTGAAGGAATTCCTGTGAACTAATATTAACAACTAAATATTATCATTGGGAGTACGTGCCTTCAGCCATTATTTAGGACACACAAGATGTTTGCATTGTCCTGGAATAATTACTGCGAGACGCCTTGCAAAACTTATATACATTCTACTGGTATTTATTACAGCCGAGACCTTTTGACGCAACACAAATTACTGACCGCTTCCTCCCATTTCTGGCCATCATCATCATCTAGGTTTTCTGAAAGAATAGCTGACTCCTGCCTTCTATTGTAATGATGAATGACAAACACCTCTCCCCGGCGTGGTCCACTCAGTACCACACACATCATGCACTTGACACGTGGGTGGAAAGGAGAGAGGTGGGCGGCAAGTACATTAGCACTTCGGCGTGTACCATTTTGATGGTCAGACCAGAAAACTGATACTTCGCCGGGGCCAGCTGGACCAGACAGTCCTATGAACCATGGGATCTCCGTTTGGCCACAGTGCTTCACAAGGCTACCCCTCTCATACCCAGGTCCAAAACGGACAACTATATGCCAGTTTGCAAGGTTCTTGCACACTTTGGTGTTGAAAAGAAATGAGCCTGGTCCTTTTGAGTGAAATGAACACCTAGCCTACCAAGGTAAAAAAAAAAAATACGCCATACCAGGTGCCAAAACCATCTTGACTTGAGGGGAAGGTTCATCCTCACCAGGTAAACGAGAGGATGGGTCCCATGCCGTGTCCAGAGTTCCAGCTTTGCTGTTTACAGGGTCAGGTGGCAGGGTTCTACTACGTTCGACAGGCCAAAAGTAGTGATTTTCCTTGATTCTACCAAAATGTTCTGGCCAATCATCGCCTAAGCTCCCACCATCCAACTGCAGTCCATTTGACCTAGGGCCATTTACTTCAGTATTGACACAGTGGTGAGAATACTTCGTTGCTTACACCAGAACTAAGTGCCTGTGCGGGATACGATGGCACTTTCCAAGACCTCCTAAAGAAACAACACATTCTTCTTCACCGCCGCTGCATACAAACCCAAACCATCCCTTTTGTTCTCCAGATATGACATATATTTCTCGACCAATAAAGTCGTCCCAGAAGTGAATGCCAATGGAGATGTCGAGTGACGGAATCTGAGCATGCTTGTATGTCGGGATATACGACTCAACTTCCCCATAAAACACCTTGATCTAAAATGTCATTAGTGACCTTCTTCCGACGACTATAGAATCTTACTTCTTCCTTGGTGATGTTCTCAATAAACGTAAGGATACCTCTACCATCATCAGCCGAAGTGACAATGCCAGATCGCCCACTCTCAACCCCTGACAAAGAGTGAATGTTGTCTCCAACTCGGAAGACACGCCGCAAGTACGCAACTTCTACTTCCTGCCGCATCTGTTCCAGTGGTAGATCTTGATCAGCACCTTCCAACTCGACCTCTGCACATTGACGACCATCGCCCATGCTTAACAACCGACAGTGATAGCCCCGGAACGCCCCTTGGATGATCTGTAGCTTGTCACCAGGATGCCAATTACTTGAGGGGCTAAGCCCAATAATGGGAAACAGTGGTGGGTCCTTCAAAGGAAGTGCTGCGAATATTGCTGCCTCATGCCAATTGGGCTCTGCTGATTCAAGTGATTGACTAGCCGCATAGTAAACGCAAAACCCATAGAAGTACACATGATGGCCAAATTTGTGGAACCCTTGACCCAGGTCCCAGACCGATTCCTCACCGTGCAATGCACGCATTTTTGCAACGTCCATCACAGCAGCTGGGGGTATCACTGTTGCCTTTCGTTTCCTATCGACATGCATGTGCAAATGAGGAATCACGGCGACAATCCTTTTTTTATCCTTTTCTGGCAGAAGAATAACACGGCCGATGTCACCTTTGTACAAACGACCACGCTTCAGTCGAACCCACAAGTTGAGAGGAAACTTCTCTGTCATAAGAAGTGTCAACAAAGCCTCCTGCTCCTTGACTGTGACTCGAGTGACAACGCCATCCCTGATCCAACCTCCGAACACCAGTTCTTCAGCAGGATCACTTGTGGGCTTGCCTTGAGTTTTTGAAATTCGTGCCACACGAACGTGCTCAGCACAGTCTGAACTCATGTACACGCGTCCTGGACAATATGGATAGAAATGTCCCGACAGTCACTGGGCGACATGTGTCTCTGAACCAACTAGGAACTATTTTGTCAAATGTGAACTACAGAGACAAGGTACACACTCACATTTGACCGGTACACTCCAAAACTCTGGGCTATTACCATATGTATTCGTGGGATGGCTCAGACTCGCATAATGTTGCTGAAGGCTGTTGACGAGTTCGGTCCACCAGTCACTTCAACTAGAGTCAAGCGTGCGCAAAGACAGGCCGATTGGTTTTGTATTGTCGCCAGTGCCCGAGTAATCGCTGAGAATAAACTGATCTATGGATTCATGCATGTTTATGGAGTTATCATCATTCTGGGCAACTTTTACATACCTAGTTCATCTTCTGTGTCGTCTTCTGTGTTATCTTCATCAGAATCCTCTTGCACGGCTTCAATGTCGAGGTACTACATATAAAAGGAAGAATCATCAACAGGCAGCAGTTGATATTAGCGACAATTTATTACAGATTGCCGAGGACGCTTTGACATTTGAGAAATACAGTTGAGGTAATTTGACAAAAAAAAAGACAACACACCGCCACAGACAAACAACACCAACTATTGATGCCACAAATAAGTACTAAATGATGGCAGACTCTGAGCCGAACCAGAACTCGATCACTTTAGCAGGAATACCACCATCCCTGGTTATGATGTCCAGTGTAGCATTGAATGTGGGCAGCAAATTATCTTCCGAAAATGATGGCGGTTGTAATTTGTGGAGTCGAGCATTTTCACGCAACAGAAGGTAATAAACCTAGTATAATGGATTAGTGATGCATATTTATATGTAAATAAGAACGTACGCAGGCCGACGCCCAACCGATGACATTTGGGGGGATTTCGCAAGTGTGCAGTAGTCGAAAAATAGAAAAATTACTGTCCTTCGATAGGACGACCTGCCATAAAACGGCCGCTAATAAATCGCTGCGCCAATAGTTCACACCTCTCTCACTGATGTCGTGGAGGTGAAGGCCTTCGCGGCAATATTGTATGAGACTGTCTGAACAACCAAATGCTCCCGTCTTGATGCGGGACGCAAATGTCCTTTCCAGTGTCGATT
Source organism: Hygrophorus russula (assembly GCA_003314125.1). Lineage (NCBI taxonomy): Eukaryota > Fungi > Basidiomycota > Agaricomycetes > Agaricales > Hygrophoraceae > Hygrophorus > Hygrophorus russula. Next base: position 3,617 of record QLPE01000458.1, on the reverse strand, counting down.
TTAATGATTGTCGGTGCAACGTGAGTTTGTGGCATTGCCTGTGCAAGAACCAATTGACAATTACCTTTGAAGGCTCAATTGCAGTGCTGAGATCAATCGACTGGCCATGTAGGCGAGTCGTTTCTACCAATGTGTTTGTCAAAAAAGTTGGAAAATACGGCTGAATTACCTTCCAGCCCAATGTCCAATACAATCCTAGCCGTGGCAATGTCTTGACGCATGTCAAACGTCCTCGGGTTCCACATGCGACGAAGCAGCATTCTTTCCTTGCCAAGTTCACATACTGTAAACCCAAGATGGTACCAGCCAGGGAGGGCAGTGGAAAGGATACTCCAATGAGACGACCTTCGACCGAGGTTGTGCGGCGTTACCCTCACTATCTGCGGTCCTGTCAATGATTCATAGGCAGGAGCTATCTCAGCAGCCCCCCAGTGACCGACGTTGCCCTGGGGGAGAGGGATGCTATTGGGGGTCGGAGGGACATTGCTCTGAGGGGGGGCAGAGATGCTACTGAGGGTCGGAAGGTGATAAACCTTGCTACTGGGTGCTAGATGATGCGAAACATTATTGGGGGGCAGAAGGTGACCTGAATTGTTGTAGGAGGCATAATAACGGACATCGTTGGAATGTGGAAGGTAAGCTTGGGCAGGATGATGAGAAACATTGTCCTGAGCTTGAAATTATGAAATTATGTTGAAAAACTTGGCTATGTTTCACCGACGCACTCACCAAGATCGAAGAGTTGCTGCCCTTGCCCCTCCCAAATCAACCCGTCAGCTTTCAACATATGTTAGTCCACCTCGATCTCACTTAGTGGACGAATTGCTTACCGTTCAGGGAGAAACAGAAACTCATCTGCGAAGGATGTTAGTTAGGAGTGCAGAAACAAAATATATATACTTATCTTTAGGCTGTCATCATCCATACATTGTTCCGTTCCCTCCCATCGATTTCATACCACTCGTATATTTCATTACTCTTATCTATCTCTCCCATCATCTGCTCATCCGCTGCTTGTGTGTTTCATTACTCTCATCCATTCCTCCTATCGTGTATTCATTCAGAAGCTGCTCGTGTATTTCATTACTCTCATCCGCCTCTATATTTATTACTCTTATTCGAATCTCTCTACCGACTATTTGATATTAGTGTTATCTACAATTAATGTTAAGTACAATTGGGGGCGTTGTGGGAGGAAAAGAACTTATGACAATTAGGTTTGGGCACTTATACAGTGAACGCCACACCGGATTTTTCCGAAACTCAGCCCTTAACGCCACATTTGGCCACATTTGGGTGCACATGCGACTGCGACACCCTGGCAGTAATTTCCGACTCCTTACCGATATCTAGTAGCTCCACCTTCTCCAAAGAAACTTCTACCGACTTACAGCATTTGAAATATAGTATTGACACATCAGTGGTGACAAGGAGGCATGAGGCTGTACACGAAAACGTAAACGGAATTATCCGACGGACTTCAAAATTGGTCTTATATAATGACCACGGTAAACTTTATTTCCCATATATCATGCCTGCTGTCGCACAATCCATGTCATAGCGTTTGTCTCTGTCCAGCGACGGTAAGTGACCCAGCCAAGTATTTTATAGCTAGCTAATCTTGTCTCACAGTGGCAGAAACCCGTCTCCGCTAGATTGTACCATGAGTTGAAGGAATATTACCGGACAGTAGCCAAATTTTGAGTTGCAGAGAGAGCTCTCTTCGAGGAAAGAGGAAAACTTTATGACATGGAACAGAGGATTTATGTCATCGCGGCAGAAGAAAGTTCTTCGGACGAGAGTTCGCCTGTCCTTGTAGACGACAGCAATTTCCCATCCTCTCCCTCATCCATCAATTCGGACGATTATCTGCCGTCCCCCATCAGCTCCAGTCCGCCTCCGACTTCCCCTGTTTACGCGAAATACACCCCTGGGAAACCGTTGCCCTTTCACGAGAATATGGTGGACATTGTGAAAAGTCAAATGCAGTAGCTACATATTTGTGGGATCACTCGAATAATTGCAAATCATGTTTTTGGATCACTGATGGCTATGTATAGTACTTACGGTACAAATATACATTTTTTATCACTTCATCACCTCAATAACATGGCCCCAGATGAGTATCAATGAGTAGCCACTTGAGCTATGCAAAGGTGGCACAGTTCTTCATTCCCATTGTTCATCCACACCTGCCCTCACAGGCACACACTATTTCTTCATCCACGAGATTCCGTGGCTCTAGAAGCATGAGAATTGACAGTGATGTGGGAGCAGCTTGAGACGGATTCGCTATAATGTCAAGAACCGTTTTGCCAGTCCTGTGGGTGGGTACGAGGGTGTTAGGGCTCTGGTGAGCGCAGAATTGATATACAGGTCAGGAATAAACGTGAGCACTCCCTGTTCAAATTTCTGAGATCCAAGGCCCTCTTGATATTCGGCGATGGCCATATCCAAGTCAGATCCACCAGCTACGATGACAGTCGTCCAACGCATTCGTCTCCACCCAGGCCGCGTCAAAACTTGTAGAAAACGATTCGCAATAGGGTCAAGGATAAAGACGGTTCGGAGCATCTCTCCATTGGGATGATTGATAAAGTCCTCGAATGCCTGTTGGAGTCTCATACTATCGGTCCCGACAGGAAGATCATACGCCTGTCTAACAGTGTAGGCACCATCGACTACAAGACCAGTCATAAGAAAGCTAATCTGCAATGCCGTGCACGGGTATATGTCAAGGACGTCACTACAGTAAACAGACATAAAATACAGTAGAAACATCCGAGTGGAATTGACCGCACCTAGGAAGCAAACCATGTTTTGGCAGCAATTCATCTCGAAACATGTCAAGTCCTTTTTGATCGACGTCCATCAACGTGAGGTCACTTGGCGACATCTGTTCGAGCCCGACGGATGCAATGTCGTCGTCGTCGTCGTAGCTGACGACAGCGGACTCGGAAATGTGGGCCATAGTGCGAATAGTCGGATTCTGAGTGATGTCCGTCGACAAAGGATGAATACCTGCCCCACGAGCGGCGCTGGAAAGCCGAATGGCAGAGATCGAATCTCCTCCTATCGAATAGAAATCGTCATCGATTCCCAACGAGCTTGGGCTCAGGCGAAGTACCGCGGCCAAAAGAGATCTAATTGTGACTTGCAGCGTAGTCTGAGGCGCGACAATGGGACGAGGGGCCTTAATAATAGCTCTCTCCTTGAGCTCTTTCTCATGGGAGACGAAATAGGAATGGAGGGCGTTGCGGTCAAGCTTTCCAGAAGTCGTGATGAGGAAACGATTGAGTATGACGTAGGTAGCCGGTACCATGTAAGCCGGAAGTTTTTGGGAGATACTGTGCCTCAAAGATACAAGTAAGGGACTGACGCTGTCATCCCAAATGCTGACAATATCTGGAGGAACGCGACAAGTGCTTCGCGCCCAATGTCGACCTTGATGACGGTCGTGTTCACAGCCTTAAGAACCTCCTCGATCTCACCAACTTCCACTCTCAGTCCACGTATTTTGATCTGGGTATCTCTGCGGCCAAGACAAATGATGGAGCCATCAACAGGGCTTACGCGCGCCAGATCACCCGTCGCATACATGATCGATCCTGGGTGGA
>QLPE01000454.1:9801-25241 GCA_003314125.1 Hygrophorus russula | reverse complement strand
GTGGCATACAAAGTAAAATTGGTACAGTATTCTGAGCATCATAGAACGGATCCTACTCACAGAGTCAGATCCTTGGCTTCTCGCTGGACAGAGCAAATATTGACACTTTGACCGTAGAAGAACTCAGTCATATTGCCTCCCAGCTGAAGTCCATCTTGGCTCAGCTACGCTCTGTCGAGTCCGCTTCTGGCATCACATTGAGTTTTTTTCGCTGCATGTGGCCCCGAAGCATGCATTCTCGAGCGAATCCTTGCTCTCTATGATCTTATCCTCATCTACACCAACACCCTAGAAGAACATCGACGCATTACATGGACTGTGTTGGAACGAATGCGCGAACACAAACTCTACCTATGCCCGGAAAAGTGCGAATTCGAACAGACTTGCATATGTCTACCTCCCATTGGTGTGGAAACATGGACCGTGTTGCGAGCCTGGCTGGTATGAATTGTAATTAGGAAGATTAATAGATGTCAATCTCCCTAGGTGTGTTCGTCGACTGGCTGTCGGCGCTATTGCCTTAGTATCTTATTTGCCAAGAATTGGTGCAGTCGACTGTGTCATGTTCAGCTCCCTTGTAGCGTCATTCTTCGTCTTCAATTTCTCCGGACTGGTTAGGAGTTTAAGAAAGCTGTAGAATCTCTGGAATTTCTGGTGGAGTCACAGATCGTAGAAGTGGTCACGGTATCCGTGGCAAAAGGCTACGCGTTCCTGGATCAATTCACCGGCCAATTTGACCCCTCACCGAAATTCACCGGCAAAACGACTGGACCCAATTCCTGATACACTTGTACAGCAACTTAATAGGTCAAAGTGAGAGCTAGATACCATGGTTAGTTGTTTGCATCCCTTACATACCCGTGCTGACATTGCCCCCTAGCCTACCTGTGCGGATTGCGGAGGCACCGTGATCGAATACGACACTGCTGCAGGAAATGGGTTTTGCGTTAAATGTGGAACAATTATTGAAGAGAACACAATGGTCAATGAGGTTACATTTGGGGAGACCAGTAGCGGAGGCGCCATGGTCCAAGGCGCATACGTCGGCCAGGGATCTAGTGAGCTGATATTTATTTTGAGTGTGGTCATGACGTTAATGTAGGACAGCGCACGCACGAATGACTGGCCCGTTTGGGAATAGAGCAAGCAATGAATCGAGAGAACAGACTATTGCCAACGGTCAGTATGTTTTGTCATTTGTCTTGCCGTTCTAATGTGTACCGGGTCCCTAGCTAGCAAGAAGATTCAAGGAATAGCCAACGTGATGCACCTCTCCGACGTCGTTTGTCTTGCTGCCACGCGTTTATACACTCTCGCAGTTGAGCACAAGTTCACAAAGGGTCGCAAGAGCATGAATGTCATCGCCGTTTGTCTTTACATCACTTGCAGACAGAAGGAAATGCGCAACTACATGCTTATCGATTTTTCGGACCTCCTTCAGGTGCGTCTGACTTCTCAGCTCAAATAGTATTGCTCACCCTACGCTCACAAAGGTAAATGTATTCGAACTCGGGCACACTTACCTCCAACTCATCCAAACGCTCAATCTCCGCCTACCCCTCGTCGACCCGTCACACTATATATCGAGGTTCGCAGCCCTTCTGGAATTTGGCGACGAGACGCATGCAGTCGCCCATGAGGCTGTGCGTCTCGTCCAACGCTTTGATCGGGACTGGATGACCAAAGGCCGTCGTCCGGCTGGTATATGTGGTGCTGCGCTCCTCCTCGCCGCACGCATGAATAACTTCAGACGATCGGTTGAGGAGATCGTGCAGGTCGTGAAAATTGCGGACACGACGCTGCGGAAGCGGTTAGAGGAGTTTAGGCAGTCGCCGAGTGGGAATTTGACGTTGGAGGATTTTCGGAGTGTGTGGCTAGAGGAAGAGATGGATCCGCCTGCGTTTACGAAAGGCAAGGAGAAAGAGGAGAAGGAGAGATTGAAGAGGGAGGGAGTGCAGGTTCCGGAGAAGGGGAAGGGGAAGCAGAAGGTGAAAGGAAAACGGAAGAGGGTTGTGGAGGACGATGAGGACGAGGACGACGGGCGGGGGGTACAAGGAAACGCACCCATGCCTGCTATTGATCCCTCATTGTTCAATGAGGGCATCCTTGCTGGCACCATCACCCCATTATTCGTTCCGGAGTACGACGATCCAGACTTGAACATCGATCCGGCACTCCTTCCTACTTCCCCTTCCCGCCCACCATCAACTATGCCAACCGATCTTTCCCTACCCCCAACAACAATTGCCGATGAAACGGCCTCAATAGTCCTATCGGAAGAAGTAGCCACGTTTCTGCAAAACACTCAGGGCTCGATGTTGAGTTCGGCCTTGGATGAAGCGGAACGGAGGCGGCGGGAGGCAATTCAGTCTAACGTTTCTGATGAGTTATTGGGACTTGATGATGAGGAACTCGATCGATTTTTATTAACAGAAGAGGAGGTCAGGGTAAAGGAACGGGTATGGGTTGAGCTCAACAAGGATTATCTTGAGGCCATTGCTGGTATGTGATGCTACTGGGTTATGTTTGCATGGTGTAACGGTTAACGATGTTTTACTAGCGAAGGGCGAGCGGCAAGAAAGCGCGTCAGAATTAAAAAGTAGAAAGGTTCGTATCGCCAAATTTTTTGTATACGATTCTTGTTTATCTAGGCTTCAGCGGCGGAAGACGAACGGCTCGAACAAACCTCGAGACAGGTCAACGCCCTCGGGGAGTACTGCTGCTGAATCGGTCCGAAACCTCCTTAAGAAGAACTCAAAGTATAGTAAACGGATCAACTACGACGCGCTCAAAGACCTATTCGTCCCTGGACCGACTAACATATCGGGAATGGCTGTCGTAGGGGAGGACGATAAAGACGACGATGGGTTGTACAGAATGAGTGTGGACGACAAGAGTGACGGAGAGGAGATCGTTATTGAGGGGACTGGTGGTGTGGGTATGGCACAGCCATCGTTGCAGACTAATGGCCCGACGTTGAGAGTACCAGGAATCGATGGGGATGGAGATGCAAGCGACAAGGAGGATGAAGTATGGGAGGACCCTTATGAGCAGGAGGTATGAGTTCGTGTTACCTTTCTTTTATTATTATTTTATGCACTATAGTCGAGAATTTTACATGGAATTGCAGCAGCAAAGAAGTGAGTTATGGTTATGCTCTCACCATACTGATCTTTGAAGTAATCCCAAAATTTAGATCTCAATGAATCCATTCACAATCAAGTTAACTGGCTTGGATCTACTACATGACACTCGCAGGTGGTAAATCCAAAAACGCTAACCGATGAATCAATCAAGTTCATCAAATTCAATTTCGCGTCTAAGAAGTACCGTCAATGGATAACTTCGAGATTGGATGTTTTCAGGACTCACTCGTAGAGCTCGGGCTCAATTTCACGAGCAGCGAGCTCAGAGTCATCGGTTTCGCGGGCAATGAACTCCTCGATTTCACTATAACCAAATTTGGTAAAAGAGACCACCCAGCTAATTAACAAGTGAAAACATACTCTCGGCGATTTTTGCGATTTTTGCGGTTTTGTTGGTTGTTGTTGGCCTGGTCCTTGGCGACGTGCTTTCCAGCTTTACCTGCGACCTTGCGCCCAGCCTTTGATCCGGCCTTCATCCCTACTCTTGTTCCTATCCGAACGGCGGCACCGATAAGAGCACCGAAAAATCGTGACTCAAGATCATTGACGTATTCTCTTGTCGCAATAGTGCGTTCCTCAATCGGGAGTGCGACGACGGTAGTGCCAACTGCGAACAACGCAATGGTAGATGCAAGGACAACTGAGGATGTTTGGACCATTTTGATAAATGTGAGTTGGTTGCGGAAATGTGATTTAAAGGAGTATTAACAATTTAAAGGTTACCAGCACCGATAGAATGTGAGGATGTGAGCGCAGCTAAGGATCATCACAAGGGGGGCTATCGAGTATTTAAGGAACCCAGGAAAATGTTTGTAAGCGGTGTATCAATCTGTCACCAGGCTGTCCAAAACTTTTACAGCAAAGGCGCTCATCATCATTTCTGATCGAGCTTATCAACGGCTATCCCCTTAGAACAAAGAAATGGCCTGAAGCGCTGCAAACGGGCTCAAATAAGCGGCAATGTGTCAACGGTTTCCCAGCCACAACTGAACCTACTGAGGCGTGTATTATACAATTATACGTGTATACCAAGCTCACAGCCGTCTTTTCCCCGACGCCATCACGTTCGCAATGATTTCCTTTTTCGCAATGCCCATACTGATGATTATTAGCGCTGGGGCAGGGACCATCACATGTGTCGCATGGTTCTAAGGTTTCTCATGGCGAACAGTTTCTCATGGCAGACAGCCCAAACAAGGCTGAAACGCCAAATTACCCTAGGCCTAGTAATATTCTTAATATCCGTTTCTCACCAAGTGGATCATTATGAGACGGAAGACAGTCCTTCTGACTGACGAGATGCTATGATGGAAAAATTTCTCAGGACCAATCATAGCGGATTAGCCGGATCCCCGCTGGACGGAAACTGTTAAATTCTCGCCTAGCCGTTTTTTGCGTATTGACATCAATAAATATCAATAAATGTTGGCATCATCGTCGAATGTCGCGGGGTATCGCGTCGATATTCCCAGCCGGTAAACTAACAAACGCTCGGAAATCGAAAAAGGCGCGGGGTGATGTATCGCATACTTCGGTGTTTCTTATGTGGTATATCCGTGGACTGCTTGATTATATGATACATCCGGTATCCGTTGCATCGCTTCGTAACGATTTCATCTCCGAGTATAACATAGAAAATGCACGAAAGATCGCATGTAATCGAATCCGTGACTCTTGAGACCCTCCCGGAAATACCAGGGACGACTAGAGCTCATATTTGTCCTACATTTGCATTGTGTTCCAAGTTCCAACACACAGCCAAGTTCACGATGCTGACAAACGTTCCGGTACAAACGTTTCGGAAATCATCGCAAGGGCTCGACGAGAACTGTGGGGAGTCGAGTTGTGCACAGGCCCGTGGTTTGAAATGGCAAAGCGGACGCCCTTTTGCTTTTCAAGGTTAAACGGTGGTAGGACCTGTAGCAACCTTCAGCCCCGTGTTCATTCGTTGTCTTCATTCTAGGTCGTCCTGGTTAGATACCTGGACCAACATCATTCTCAAAACGCAGTCGCGAGGGAGGTGAAGAGATCCGGTGTTCGGGTTAGCATATGCAAACAATGTTGTCACTACATACTAATTTCGATTACATTCGTTTTCCACCACTTTTGTCAAATCCGTTTCGGAAACTTTGGCAGTGAGCAGTTCACCACTAAGACCCTAATGCCATTGGCGACATCGTAATTAAAAGTTAGCTTTATCCTTCGTGCGCTCCATGGCTGAGAATCAGAGTCAGTCCCAACCGTTTGTTATCCAATAAAGGCACGAACGATTATAATGAAGCAGTTTTTCGATCAAGTCGACGTGGGTAAGAACCATCCGTCGACAGCAGTATCTCTTTAGCTGAAGCTCATCAAGGGCATCACTGTCAACAAATTCAGCACGAGAACCAATTCCGAGTCGAAGATACGCCCACCCTTCGCTCATGTCCCTCGCCAACAACTCTAAGTAGGCATTCCATTTGTCGCCGATGACCTTTCCACAGGAAAAACAGCGAACTGGAATGATCTATAGGCGTGACAAGATAAGAATGAGCATTAGTTGAATGACCTGAACTTCCGTACTTGCCATAATGACTGTATCCCTGACTAAACAATAAATAATAAATAATAAATAAAAATAAAAATCGCGTTAGGACCTGCCCTGAAGTTTAAAGTCAAGTCTATCACTGCGACTATCAACTTCCTTCGTCACGAACCATGTCATCTAGCGTTTCTTCATCCCCTGTACCATTTGACATGTCCTCTGTTGCTGTTAGCACAAGGGCGTCTACCCCCACTACATGTGGAGACTCGGGCGCGGGTGAAGTAAGTAGATCAGAGCGCGTGCAAGGATTGCCAGCAGTAATTTATAGTACTTCCGAATATTCAGAAACACCTCAAGACAACCGTTCCAATTGAGGAAGAGGTAGGCATGTTCTTATATGCCCGCAGTAGTCAACTGACGCGTATCTATTAGGACGCCGATGGTCGTCACGCTCGTCTGAATGTCCTTCTGAATAAGGCAGCTCTGTATGCTTCCATGCTGCAGGAACGCATGGAAGAGACCAAGCAAAAGGCAATCACGAAACATCCCAGCGAGGCCAGGAAAAAAGTTACAGGCAAAAAAAATCGCGTCGGGGGGCCTCAACGTGGCCGTGGTAAGAAGAGATCTCGAGTCGAAGACGATGAGTTCTCTGCTGAGGAGGATAATGGTTCGTCCAAACGGCAAAAGATGCAAGGTCGGCATGCTCAGCATCACGAACGTGATGACGCCGGCCCTGCGGGATTTCAACAGCCTGCTTTGGTGACTGGCGCGAAACTTAAAGATTATCAGCTCGAAGGCGTTCAGTGGATGATTAGTCTCGACAAAAATGGGATTTCTGGGATATTGGGTAAGTGGATCGCATAATACTGTGCCATTTGTGTTATTAAATCTTTGTATTCCGTCCCTGACAGCCGATGAGATGGGCTTAGGTATGTCTTGATTTAACATAAAAAATTCCTGATACTCATCCCGATTCGCATAGGAAAAGCAAGTGTGTATCTTCTCCACCTCAGTCTCTTCCTGACCTTTATCGTTAGACGCTCCAAACCATTGCATTTAATGCTTACCTTCGCGAACACCAAAATACCCAGCCTTTCCTCATTGTCTGTCCCCTGAGCGTCCTTCACAACTGGATCGAAGAGTTTCATAAATTTGCTCCTACGGTACTTCCGTGTCTCGTTATCCATCTGTTTGATATTAATGTCTGTACCTACCAGATCCCTGTATGTATGTATCATGGATCACCCGCTGAGCGAGCGGAGCTCAGGCGCACGGTAATGCGGCGAGTTTCCGAGAATCCAATTAAGATACCCAAGAAGCCGAAAGTAGCAGCAGCAGGCAATAGGGGGAGCAACGAGACGAAAAAACCCTTGAAAGGTAATAAGAGAAAGGGTCGAAAGTCGAAAGTCGAAAGGGACGATGATGAGGATAAGGACGAAATCGAGGAAGATAACAAAACGGACGACGCCGCGGATTCGGATAATGAATCTGTCGATGATAACGCATCGTTTCCCGTGGTAATCACGACATACGAAATGATTATCAAAGATCGTGTTCATCTTACACCATATAATTGGGGGTAAGTCATTACATTAAACTCGTACAGTCGCGATCCTCACTCTCTGCAGCTATATCGTCGTTGATGAAGGCCACCGCCTAAAGAACCTAGATTGTAAACTGATGCAGGAGATCAAGAAGTATACTTCGGCAGGGAGGATGATTTTGACGGGCACACCATTGCATGTGAGGACATCTGTTCGTGCCGTTGGCTCCTCCTGACTTTTATTAGAATAATCTGGCCGAGCTCTGGTCTCTACTCAACTTCATTCTGCCGGACATATTTAATGACATCGACGCTTTCCAGCAGTGGTAATGACGTTTCTGCCAATTTATAAATTGGTTCTAAAATATATCTACAGGTTCAATCTCCCCGCGATGCAAACTGATATGCCCTCTTCGCATTCGTCCCAGATTATCCACTCACTTCACGCCATCCTGAAGCCCTTCCTTCTTCGTCGGCTTAAAGTAGACGTTGAGACTAATCTCCCGCCAAAGAAGGAGTATGTCCTTTATGCGCCGCTGAGTATCAGGCAAAGGGAATTGTATGACAGCATCGTTGGAGGCGGTTTGCGGGCCTTCCTAATGGGCAACAAGACGGTTGACGTAAAGAAAAGGGAGGTCGAAGTCGACGGCCCACGGAAACTGAGAAGTGGGGGCAAGGAAGGAAGGAAGAGGAATTATATAGTGGATGACGATGATGATGCGTATTTTGAGCGTTTACAGTCAGGCGAGTTCGAGACGAGACGGGCCGCCAGCCAGAAAAATATCGAGGATATTGGCAGAGAGCACCAATACAAAGTCACAGGTGAGAGTGCCGTTCCGTCATTTGGTTCGGATCACTAATATTTTTGCAGTGAAGCAAGTAAATAATATGAAGTTACAGAATACTGTTATGCAACTGCGTAAAGTATGCTCGCATCCGTTCCTCTTTGACTGGCCGATAGATCCGTCTACCCGGCAACCGATTTTAAACGAGGACTTGGTCAATGCGAGTGGAAAGATGATGGTTCTTGATCGGCTACTTGATGAATTGTTCAAAAGGGGCCATAAAGTGCTTCTTTTTAGCCAATTTACAACGATGCTGGACATCATCGAGGTAAGGTTCACTTTGCGTGTCGATTGATGTCTCTTGACCATTCCGGTGGTAACTATAGGATTGGGCATGCGAATTCAAAGGTTGGAACATCTGTCGTATAGACGGATCAACTTCCCCAATGGAGCGACGAGACCAGATGAACAAGTTCCAGAATGGTGGAAATTCCCCAGATGCGCCCCGTCTTTTCTTGCTCAGCACAAGAGCCGGAGGATTGGGGATCAATCTGGTTGCAGCCGATACCGTGATCTTCTACGACCAGGATTGGGTACGTTTGTAGACTGTTCTTCCGCTGCTTCGCTGAGCCCTTGTCAGAATCCACAAATGGATGCCCAGGCTCAAGATCGTGCGCATAGAATTGGACAAACTAAGCCTGTGTTGATATTCCGGCTCGTGAGCGCCCACACGATCGAGACCAAGATTATGCAGCGGGCGACGGAAAAGCGCAAGCTCGAAGCCTTGGTCATCGCTAAAGGTACGTGTGTGCTCGATTACGTCAGACTGCACTGTTCTGACTAGCGCCTCTCACACTGCAGGTAAATTCAAAATGCCGGCAACCGCGGCTGGCCGGGGCAGGCCAGAGACGATGGCTGAGATGGCAGCCGCTTTGCTGAAGCTGGAAGGGGAGAAAATTGACGTGGTGCCGAATACTGAGGCAGGCAAGGCGAGTGTGCTGAGTGATGAGGACCTGGAAATGTTGCTAGATCGCCGTCCGGAGGTGTTCGTGGACAGAGGGAAGGGCTGGACATCTAGATGTGATGTGCGCCCTCACGAGGCCGATGGAAAGAAGACGACGTTTGCGGTATACGACGCACCAGTCGACGAGGGAAATGCTGCGTTGGCACACATGTTGGGAGAGGATGTGGAGTAGATACCGCCATTTTTTTGATTTACATGGGGGATTTGGAACCGATGGGTTAGATTAGATCATTATTCGTAAATATTTGTATAATTTATCTATACACAATTTCTATTCATCGGGCTGGTTCTCGGACAAAAACACCCACCCGAACGCCCTCACATCGTCTCCCCTACCTCCGAAAAACATCTCACTGTCGTACGCCCAATGTATCGAACCAGCTATACAGTCCCGGAGGCCTTGCACGTACATGCGTATGTCATTCGCGGTCCTGTCATCCCATGTAGAGGCGGAGAAAGGAGGCTGTGTGGATGTGAGCAGCCGTTCCGCGGCAATGAATGACTCAATGGACTGTTTGACAAGTTTTCCAGCAAAATTGATAGCGCCTTGCAGTGAAAGACCTTTCTCTGACCGAAGGACCGATATCAAGTTGTGCTTGTTCCCCCGAGAGTAGTCAAGTTTGTACGAAAGTATATCCTGGACGGGTTCCGTCAATTACGAGGGCGGGCAGATGTCACAACGAAACTCGCCATCGACAAAGCGACGATGTCCATCGCACATCGTCCGAGCTTCCCGACCGCGTCCCTTTCCACGACCTCCCTTGGTAGAACCAGGCCTTCAGCAATTTCTAACAGGTCAAACATCATCCGCAACCCGGACGAATCCCTCCGTAGCCCCAAGTAAGACTCGAGATCCGGGACGACGTTGTTTTGGTGGTGCGTGTGTACTTGAAACTGGGCTGCACGAAACGCAAGGGCCGAGTGGTTGAAGCGAGGAACCCAGCTCGGGTGTGCATGGTCTGCGAGGCGGGAGAGGCGGGTTGTGAGCCTGGTTCTTGGTCAGAAAATAAAATTAATCGGAAATTATTAAAATAACACACGAACCGTCTGAAATGTACGTTGTCTGATATTGCAAACCGCTCCGTTCCCTCCTGCACGCCAGAGCCCCCGCTCGTCCATTGAACGAGGGGATCTTCCCGCGTCACGATGACTCGTTCGTTCGAACAAACCAGTAATCCCAGGAAATCTGTGACGAGTCTGAGCTGGGGAGCATCGCACGTCGGGTAACACAGTGCGGCCAGTAGTCCTGAGCGCAGAAGCCGATCTGTTTGTGCACTGACCGTTTGCAGGGCATCGCGTTCGGATATTGATACGTCAGTGCCGGACTGAGTGAGGGGTTCGAGGAGCCATTTTTCTGAGGCGAGGGAGACAGCGCGACAATGTTTATTGGTACGAAGCTCGAATGGGTGTGTTAGGGCTGTGAGGTTGGGGAGCTTGTAGCTGCTGGTTGGCATAGCAGTGCCGTCGCTTTACCTTTTAGTCGGAGCTTGGCATTTATACGGCTTGAGACGCTGGAGCCGAACGATCTTCACTGCGGAGAGGAAGCATTTAGTCGGAGTTCCAACGTGTGGCAAGCCGGAGAAATTAGCCCAATATTGGACTATCTAAAAGCTATTTGCTAGATAACAAAGTTGAGGAGGATCACCATGGAGTCATTAAATTCGTAAACGCTAGTGCTATCCCACAAGGTTTTACTACCAGAGTGCACAAATTATGGGATTAGGTTTGTTTCTCAGCATCCTTTAAGTTCTCGCTCATTCCCGTCTCAGCTGAATGCACAGCTGAACGTACATAGACACACTTAGGATTCCAAGTTCGACATGCAATAACGAGGCGATGAACTCACAGGAAATCTGTTTGATAGGCCCCACAAACCATTTTCTTGCACTGATCAACCAAAATCCTGTGCTATAAAAGATCACGATCCCGACAGCTACGATCGCGTAGTTGAATGTCTGCGAGTTGACGGGCTGTGATGCAAAGGTATCGACGTCAGTGTAAACTACCATTGGAATTAATCTGAGGATGCCTACGTTGACCTGAGGCAGAATAAATATGATAGATATAAAAACGATCCATGTTACGGCTGTTATCGCAACAGGAAATGAGAACTTTCCGAGGTGGAAAGGGCCTTTAACGAAATCCTCAGCATAAATCACACGGAGAGCTATTGGAATGCCTAGCGAAGGAGGGAACTTAGCGACCACACAACTGGCAGCAAACCACAACCTACCATATGATATGTATAGCCCAATCGTTGCAATCGAAGTGGCAGCAGAAAACGCTACTGAGCTCCCCAAACTGGGCAAGCCGAGGATAAAGCTCAATGTACATGCGAGCCACACTTCAAACAACAATTATCAGGCTGGTAAACGAGCAATAAGTCAAAATTCCTTTACCAGTTCGTATAGGCGTCTTCGTCCTCTCATCGACCTTGTTGAAGAATCTATGTCCAGGGAAGCCCCCGTCGCGTGCGAATGCAAACATCATCCTTGAATTAGACGTAACTGAAAAGGTCCTTTGATAATAATGAGTAAAATCGACGCATAATACACCTTGAAAGCAACCGCACCCACAATAGAACATCGCGCCTATCACCACAACCTATCCACAAAAATTTCATCAGCCACAGAGGTTTGTAAACTCGATATAAATAAATACCATTAGCGCAATTGCTCCTTTCTGGCCGACAGTATCTAGGAATATCTGAGCCACAGGTTCTCCAGTAGATGACGACACCGTAGCTTCAAGATCTTGGATCGAAAACAAGAGACCAAGGAGAAGAAACCAGCCTAAAACAGTCGACACCCCAATAGCCATAATTATTCCAATGCTCCCCGACATTGCAGCATTTTGAGTCTCTTCAGTCATCTGTTTGTAAATCATGAAGAGAGGTCTGAAAATAAATGCATCTAGATACTGACATGCGCACTGGCATCGAATCCTATAAGCATCAATTAGAGTTCAAACACACGCCTAAAGGTTAAGTACACGTACCAGTCAATGTGTATTGCGCCAATAAAATTCCTATTAACATAACCTGCGGACAGTTACAATAAGACTAAAAAGATATTGGGACGGGCAGACAAACATAGCCATGACTGGCCCGGTCACCCCATCCCTGTCCAACTGGGCCGGTGCCATCGAGAAACGTTGCAAATACAAAGTGACCCGACTGATGCGTGGGTGCCTTGGCAAGGATCGCAACAACCAGAGAAAACGTCCCGACGGCATGCCACACGATCGAAATGTTATTGAGGTATTTGAGAAGATGAACGCCAAACGTATTTATGAGGCCTAACGCGAGCGAATATGAACATCCAGCCTACACACGCACAGAAGTACTGTAAAATGACCTTGGGTAACGAGAATAGCGGCGTAGATGCCAATGGTCCTATTGGCAGTGGGATTGAAGTTGGTCCCAAATGTGGATACGGTCGAAATAAAAGTCGCACATGCGAAACTGCCATTCCATAATAGACTCAGCTTACGTAGACAAATTGTTCACGTAGAAATACCTGATTCCAGTTGTAATAGCTACCTGTCCGAGAAGATTGAACCAACCCGTGATCCACGAGGCAAGGGGAGCATTTTTAGGCCTCGAAAGCATTGCCGACCAGAAATATGGTCCTCCGGATGTGGGGTGTGCACTGCAGACTATTCGTGCTCCACATAAGTATCCTCTAATTCACAGAAAATGGGAATAAGCCAACTTTCTAATGGGAGGAATGAGCATGAGGATTACAAATTACGCAGAACCGCTTATAAAACATACCAGCCATGGCCAAACCGACCATCATAGTGAAAAAGGCTTTGAGGAGTATGAGGAACGGAGCCAGGTCTCAATTTCACGCGACTTACAGACAACAACCCAGCCCCAGACCATGACGGCGGGTCCTGAGCCAGTTTACGTGAGCACGCATACAGAGAGTACACGATCAAACACATACCACCTGTATTCTGGCGAATATGCGTTTAGGATACGTCAAGCAATACGAATATGATATCGCTCACCAAGCCGTACAAGAAAAGAGAAGGGATGCCAGTTATGACACTGATAATGGAGAACGACACGCCAAAGTTCTGCAACGGTTCGCTTCGGTACGATACAGAGATCATCTAGCAAATTGGTGCAAACCTGCAGTAGCCCTAATTCGCGTCTAAAGCCGACAATGAGACAGATACTATCATGATGTAGCTGTCAAAAAGCTTATCGGGAACATACTTAAGTTCTTGTTTGTATCCCATCCTGGCCAACTCCTCCTCGTCATGTTGTATGACATTTTTCCTAGATGAGGCTTGGACGTCAAGTTCTTTCTGAGAAACGGACATGGCAATGTGGTGATGGGACGAACGACAGGCCGAGATCGAAGCATTTAGGCTACCTTCGGAAGCAGCTTACTAGCGTTCCCAGCGCCCAAGTGTTCCTCAACGAGATAAGGGGTGAGATAAGGGTAACCACGAAATTTTGTTTGCCGATTTGATGACGGTTGAACCGCCAGGCCTTATACGGAATTCACGCTACACAAGGACATCGATTCAAAGTCGTAGTATGATACAGTACTTGGATACAAGGAGAAATAAATATGTCAGGGGAGTCGTCTTCGTGTCATAATGCGAAAACGTGGACATCATCCATATCCCCATCCGAAAAGGCATCAGACTTCGAGCAGTTAGTCAGAAACACAAGTGATAAGGGAGCGATAAGGCTCACTTTGAGTCCGATGATTCGTTCCTCGTCGATCATAAACCCAGAGTAAGCCCCCGAGTCCACCCGGCTTACTACATGGTAAGGGAGATGGGTCAGAACTGCTTTCTTGAAGATGGTGCTTGCCGGGATATGGGACCTATGAGTGACAAACTTATTAGAGACGAGCCCGTCATCGGGGTCGCCACAGGAATAGCTGAAGTTGGCATGTGTTCGTGACGCGTGGACATTAAAGTCAAACACCTCGATAGTGGTCTTTCCATTGTGCACGCGCGGGGGAGTGACTACTCGCTGACCTTGAACATATCTAAAGCTCTTTCTGAGTTTTAGCTTTCCTGTCAGATATTTTCAAACCTACCTCAACCACTGGAACGGCGTACGATGAACGAAAAAACGGGTTTGTTCTGGACCCCATTCGTCCCAAGGGACCCTGATTGCACCACCCGACGCCGCTCTCAAGGGAATGTACGAAAGCAACGTCCGGTTATGTACAAAAAAGCAATATCTTGGATGAACGTCACTAAGCCTGGTGGTATATTGAATCGATACCACGTGGATACGGGAAACGCAGGGGTCAGGAGAGGTGGTGAACACCTTTCCTGGGCTACACCTCGCATAGAATGGACCTGTGTGGGTGGAGAGATGAGCGAGCCCAACATCATCTTTCACATCCGGCAACAAAAGGCTCGCAACATGGATAGAATCTGGAGAATGCGCGGACATCGGTTTTGATTCGAAGCTGTATACCTCGAGTGATCCTTGGTTAGCGCAAGAAGCTAGCACATAGGCTCGGTTAGAAAGAAAAGAGACATCCCAGATGCTCGGTGGTAGATCGGCCTGCGAATGGTGCTGTAGGGTAACCATTGAGTGAGCGGTGTTAGAGCGATAGAGAGGTAGTCACCAATATCAAAGTCCCGTCCAACCAATTCCAAATGACAAACTGGGGGCCATCAGCCCAAAGGAACATCCCGACAATATCATCCACAATTTGGATAAAAGCAGTGGTGATCATAAAATCAATATTGCAATAAATGACAGGCCATCGGGCGTTTGGGTGAGGACGGTTGGTGGAAATGGTGCGAAGGTGGATGAAGGATTTGTGAGGCATAGTGAAACTAGAATGTCATATCCGGGATGAGAGGCGGCCAACAGTTTTCAAAGAAATATCGTACCTGCTTTCATCGGCCTGGACAAAAGCGATAAGATCTTGCGAGGGATCTATTGCGAAGTCTCTAGTTAGGACCTCTACGTATTAGATAATTCAAATGGTGGACAGGAGTAGTATCCTTACCTAGTCATCAGTCCTACATCGTCTCTCCGGAGTTGGTGCCCTTCGCTAGTAGCAGAAGGCAGCCAAGATGCGATGAGATGGCGAGAGCCACGAGCCCCATCACTCATGGTTTTGGCAAACACGCCACCCACAAGTTCATAAGCCTGACAAGTACCAGGCATTGAAACGACAACGCGTCGTTTCCATTCCAGGCGAGCCCATGCTCTACGCCGGTCAAACAGCAATGCGAGTCGATCGGAATGCATCAGCGTGTTATCAGAGCCATCGACAAGACCATCCGCGCCAAGTTCGATGAGATACTGAAGCTCGACATAGCTGTTAACGATGTTCCTGAAACTCTGACAAACCTTTTCATAAGGGAAATCAGAGTTGTAAAATAGCGTTTACGATAAGCTTGTGAAACGCACTATACAGCATCG
>QLPE01000450.1:2256-16396 GCA_003314125.1 Hygrophorus russula | reverse complement strand
GGAGACGTACAGGGGCTAATAGTCGCAGTTTTAGCGTTAGCTAGACACAGCATTTCATAGCGAGGAACATATGAGCTCAAGATTGTAGTCTCTATTCCTTACACTGATGCTACATCGATTCGAATATTAAGGTTAGGGTCAATCCACCTCCGAGTCAATCTTCGAACGACAAAATTTGCAGCGATGAGATTTTATGAACCACGATATCCAGAAGTCGACGAACTGGTAATGGTACAGGTCCGCCAGATAGCTGAAATGGGTGCCTATGTAAAGTTGGTATGTCCATAGAATCTTCACAGGGTCGAGATTTCATCGTCATGCAACCGGAGTGCAGCTCGAGTACGATAACATCGAGGGAATGATCCTGTTGTCCGAGCTATCCCGCCGGCGTATTCGTTCCATTCAAAAACTGATCCGGGTTGGGAGAAACGAGGTTGTGGTCGTACTGAGAGTGGACAAGGAGAAAGGTGCGACCTGCTACTAGTTGGCATCTAATGCTAATAACCCAAACCACTCTTGTGAAACACACAGGATACATCGATTTGTCAAAACGCCGAGTCTCACCAGAGGATATCACAAAATGCGAGGAACGCTACATGAAATCTAAAACAGTAGCATCGATCATGCGACACGTCGCCTCGAAACTGCCTTCTGCCGACGTCGAAGCGAGGACACCCGTAGAGGGCGCAGCGGCCGCATCGGGTGAGAAAGATGCCAAAAAGTCGAGAAGGGCGAAGAAAGAAACACAAGACGAGGAAGTCGTCGAGGAGATTGTCACCGATGGGCCCAACGAAGAGGCACGACTGGAACACCTGTACGACCAGGTTGCGTGGCCGCTAGGAAAGACATACGGCCACCCCTACGATGCGTTCAAGCTGGCTCTGACGTGCGTGGCTCTCCCCTCTCCCCAAAACAACATGTTCACCCGCCTTTCTGCCCCAGCGAGCAAGAAACCGTATTTTCCTCACTAACGAATCCCGTATCCCAGTCTACCCACACAATATTGATGAGTACGATCGCACGGCGTCTCACTCCCCAACCAATCAAGCTTCGTGCCGACATAGAACTCACGTGCTACACGCCTGCTGGGATCGACGCCATCAAGAAAGCGCTCAGGGCGGGCGAGAAGGAGAGCAGTGAGGCTGTACCGATCAAAGCCAAGTTGGTAGCGCCTCCATTGTACGTACTTAGCACAAACGCTACAGACAAGGTCCGTACTCCCTCGGCCTGATAGCATTGCACAAACTGAGCCGCTTGATTCCGGCAGTATGCCGCCGTAGAACGGCTTGAACGGGCAATAGAATCCATTCAGGGTTCTATCGAGGACCAGGGAGGTGCGCTGATCGTAAAGATGAAGGTGCCCGCTGAAATTACATTCCTGGCCGTCACTGTGCTAACAATGCCCNNCCCAAGGCAGTGTCCGAAACAGAGGAGCAAGA
This sequence comes from Hygrophorus russula, assembly GCA_003314125.1. NCBI lineage: Eukaryota > Fungi > Basidiomycota > Agaricomycetes > Agaricales > Hygrophoraceae > Hygrophorus > Hygrophorus russula. The sequence continues at coordinate 14,957 of QLPE01000450.1, read as the reverse complement.
CCTTGCTCAACTCATGGCGAAAGCCGGACAAGAAAACGAAGAAGTATCAGGGGACGAAGATGAAGAGGAGGCTGTCTAAAAAGATGTTTTCCCCACGTTGCATACATGAATTCAATCTAATATGCATGGTGTCATTGTCTAGGAGACCGAGAGTTGATAATATTTTATGTTATCAACCGAAAACCCAAAGATCGCTGACGAGATCGCCTGTTGTCGTCTCGTCTGTTCTCGTGGACAATATATTGGTTTTCGGTTCCATCGCAATTGCAGGTTCTTTCTTAATCCTCCGTTTGGATTCCGTATCGAACAGCTGTGTATAAATCAGTAAACAACCGTCTACTGCTAATGTCTACCAGCTTACCGTGCCATACGTATGGTCCAAGAAGTCTTCCATGGCATATCCAGGTTTCGTGAATGCCTCCTCGAATATACGTGCCAATGTTGACACACCAGAATGATAGTGGTTTTTATGAGAGTGGAGCTCCCAGAGTGATGTCTCGAGCGCGCCTGTAAGAGTAGGGTTTGGCTCGCTTGCAACGAATTGGTCTATAACAGTTATTATAGAGGAGACTATTTATCAACGAGCATAACGTTACCGATGTCTGGACGATCGTCGTCCTGAGCTCGATGTATCATCGTCATAAGGGCTGGATGCCGCTTCAGAATATTGTAGGTAAATGGAATAATCATAATGATTGCAGCTGGGGGGGCATTCAGGGAGAGACGGGACAACCGCTTGATAAAAGAAGCCAATAGGTTTGCAGGGAGATGACTGCACCAAATATTAGCGTAAAACCGAGGTGTCCGATACTTGCACGCACGTGGAACTAAGAAATAATTCAGTCATCCTAAAAAACCTTGCGCGGTGCTTTAGGTGCAGAACATCTCGAGTTACAAATGCGTAAAGGCGTGTATAGAACGATGGATAGTCACTGGGGTCTGATGTTAGCACGTCATTTGCAGCATGTTGAAAGGATGAACAGACAGATTATACTCCTTCATCAGAACAAACAATGCATTGAGTGCAAGGAGGCCAACCGTACCACCTGTAGGGCGTCATCAACACTTGTCTAGTAAGGAGGTTTGACTGTATTACCAAAGTCGACGCATGTGCCGACCCAGTCCATCACAAGCATTGGTCTGGTCAGATGTGGCAAGACACCCCTATGCATGACATTCAGCACTCGCATCGAAAGCGTTTTGCTAGAATCCACATCGGCCGACAAACGAGGTAATAACGCAAGCCAGGCGCGGGTAAACACAGCGCGATGTGAAGGCAGAGAATGGAGAGATTGGTGTATTGTCAACTTGTGGAGACGAGTCGAAGAGGTCTTTTGCTGTTCCTTTGGCGCAGTGTCGTCATCAAAGAATTTTCGCCAATCGTCTTCCGCATCCGAATTATCGTCAGAGGAAGAACCATCCTCTTCCACGTCTTCTTGTCTTTTTCCGGTTTTGGGCTTGGGGGGTTTGGTGCCGAGTTCTTCGACCCACCACGCATTGAGTTCGGACACGTTTGTGGGAAACGTATCCAGCCGTTCCAATATCGACAACATATTTTCTGCAATGTGTGGATACGTTGCGGACGGGTGGTTCGCAAGGATAGACCTGGGAGTATAGGTATAGCGTCTTTAATAACGATCACGTAAAACATACCCAGATTCACGCAAGAAAAACCACCGCACATCATCGTGTACGCTAAACCAGGTTTCGACAAATAGATTTCTCACATCTGTGTCAAGTTTTCGGTTGCCATTTCTCTCGGCGTCACTCGCTTTCATCGAGCGTTTGGAAGACGGACAAAGTAAAAGACCGGTAACAATCTTCCTAAAGTGGGCGATGTGCAACTGTGGACGAGATGGATTGGATGCCGTAGCTTTGCTGAAAGAGGTTGAAAGGTGCTTCAGCAGTGAAAATAGTATCTGAAGAGCAGAAACCTACAGCAATGATCAGTAAGAACTGTAGGTGAAAAGGCCGAAACCTACTCGTAGGAACTTCTCTTCGTCTTTTAATAAGCCAGCCAAGAAATCAACATAGGCGTTGAGTCTATCCCAAATCCAAGCCTGGACAACCTTGGCGTTTTCGTCTTTGTTCAGTGCTAGTTTTCCGGACGTGATAATAATCACAAAAACTCTGTAAAGTGCGTAGATTGCTTTAGACGTATCCTGTGGGTCCGCCGCGCTGTATGCAAGGTCCAAAAGATCAACCAATGCGTTGAGGGAAGAGTTGGCTGCAACAGCCTCTGTTAGCTGCTTTTCTATTTCTTGAACAACATTCGTGAAGTCCAAATCTGTTTTTGTTTTACGCCTCTTGGTTGGTGGAGGTAAAGAGCGTGGACCGGGCATTACTTTTTGTTAATAGAAAAAAAGTTTACAATATATATAAACAACACTGAATTTAGGGGTCCCTACATATATTGATACAAACATAATACTAGAAAATGTAACGCAGTTATGCCAACGATCAACGTGCTCGAAAGCGAAGCAAACAAAAATATGCTTATTACAACTGTGACCGGATATATGCAGATTCGTCCCTTTTTGCCCCCCTTTTTACCTTAGCCGTCCATGCTGAATAGGTCGTCATCGTCCCCAGTCACTACGGGTCCACTTAATGGGCTCAGGGGTCCCTGGGTCTGCCAACTGCGTCCACTGACATTGCGGACCATGCCTGGAGCAACCACACCTGAGGATTGTGCGCCACCAGCCCCGGAATGTGAGGTGTGATTGGCTGGAACACGGGACGTCGCAGCGGAGTAAGAAAGGCGAGAGAACATCGTTTCAAGCCCAGAATTAGGCGAATTAGCGCCCGCTCCTTGCAACATCGAACTATCGTTTTGTCCTGACCAATTGTGTCCATTGGCGTTAGGAGAATGCCCCGATCCTTGGCTATAGGCACCCGAAGCAGATGGCGAAGGGATCATTGGTGGGGGCGGTAAGGCATGGATCCTAGAATAACCTGCGGCCAAGCCTTGTGGTAAACTCTGGCCTGGGGCATGAGCCTGTAGAGCTCTTGCCGAAGGAGACATAGGATCGGTATCACCTCCAAGGCCAACATTGCCACCGGAAGCGGGACGGCTGGAAGGAGCCCGTTGGGATGTAGAAGTGAAAAAGATGTCAGACGTTGCGTCGAACGGGGGACGGCTGCCGAAAGCGTTTGTTTGTGGCGGTGAGAGAGGCACGCCATTCATCCCTCCTGGCATAAAAGCATTGGCCGAAAGGGTTCCTGGCGCCACCGTACCGGGATTGACGGGGTGTTGGAGGCTGGTTACATTGGTTCGGCGATTTCCTGACGGTGGGCGTTGGGGGGCAGTCTTGGAACTGAGATAATGATGATGCAAGCCAGGCAAGAAGGCTGCCGACGCGTTGGAAGGGGGTATTAAAGATGGTGACTGGGCGTCTTCACCAAACGAGCGCCCACCAAACCCGGGAGTGGATTTATATGAGTTTGGTGTGCCACTTCCTAGGCCTGGCTGAACACCTAAAGCATGCCCACCAATGCCCGCTCCGGTATCAGGTGATGCGGGGAGACCGACGCCACTATCTGCCCAGATGGAACGAATGTCACCCAATAGAGTCGGGGCAGGAACTGACCGCGAATATCGATGCTGAGACCCCTCGGGATTGGATCGTTGTCCTGATAGTTCGCGACCGAGCACCGCTGTCATGGGTTGCCCAGAGTTTGATCGAGACATGCGCCTTGACTTCTCTTCCGGAGTTAGTAGATCAGTTAAAGAACTTGGTAAGAAATCTTCCAAATCCTCATCCTCCACCGCAATATCACCACCTAGTAACTTGAAGCTATGGTCAGCACGGTTGGTCACTTGAGATGGGATCGGACCAAAATCGGTGTTCCATGTCCTTGTGACACCAAGTGAAGCAGCGATACCGGATCGGGATTTGAAGTCGGTAGATGAATTATCTTCGTCATAGGAAACAAAGACGGACTGGGGGCCCGGAGCGGAGAAGGGGGAGGAGGATAGAAATCCAGAATTTTTTTGTGGAGGGGAGGTACTAGGGGAGAAACCATTGACGCGAGATGGCTGGCCCGGAGATCCAACTGACCGCGGAGGGGAACCAATCGGGCCGAAATCCACGGAGCTGGGAGAACGATGGTGGCCCATACCTAGCCGACGTGGCGCAGAAGGAGTGCTGAGTGGCAAGGGTGATGGTGGAGAGTGTGAGGAAAGGGTTTTGGGAACAGCATCAGGCTGTGCATCGGATGTCTCTTGGGCGGACATTGGCTCTGTCCGCGAAGCGGGTCTACCTTGCGCTGGAGCGCTGGGGAGTTGGTTATTTTCGTCAGGTAGACCAAATGACGCAAAGTCGGTATCTTTAAGTGGTGGCGCCGGGGCAGACGGAGAGATGGTTGCTTTCAAGGGCATAGTTATGGGTGGACGTGAGGATGAAGGCAGAACGCGTGTGGGCGCAGTTAACCCAGAGAGCAACGGGTTGCGTATTTGAGCATTAGCTCCAGACGGGGCTCCAACCTGTCCCGTACTGCCCTGTCCATCTTTCTTCTGACCTTTCTTGGCGCCGTCTTTCCCCCCTCCTCCGCTGTTATTCCCAGAACCAGCCGCGACTTGCGCAGCTTTCTTGTTTTTCCTGTCCATCGCCATGGACTGGCCGGGCAAGACATGGGCAAGTGCACACTTATGGCCAAACTTGCAGTTGCCTTTAACGAACCAAGTGCAAACGTCTTTCTGCCCACCAGGCTCTTGCATATTATGGGAGAAAGGGCATGATGAACCAGCCGTACAAGATCCTACTTTGAAAAATTTGCAAGGCACATGCGAAAGGTCCTTGGCTGATAGATTTTGCTCAATGGACACGAAAATAAGCTGAAAATTATGTGGTATGTACCTTTCGATGAAGTTTTGGTCTTTGAAGACTTTTCTCTGTCCCTATCGTATTCCCTATCCCTGTCAGATTCCTGAAAATTTGCATTATCATTTCCATCTGTTGTGGGCATTGGTATAATCGATAAAATAGGAATATGGAAGTCTGAGGAAGAGCCAGAAATGCAATTTCGGTCAGCGGGCCAAGAGGTCCTTTTGAGGCGAGACAAGCTCTTCTGCAAGAGCCGGATGTGCGGTGCTAATCCTTAGTCGGCTCACGTGGAGGCGTGGGAGTAATCTTGTCACATTGTCCTGCTCGTTGGGCATAACAGCGAGCATGGCTGAACGAATTCCTCCCTTTGTTGTCGACGCCAACTACCAGGTGTTAGATGTTATTGGTGAAGGAGCTTATGGCGTAGTTTGGCATGTCTTCTCCGTCTTCTTCCGCTCCTTGATCCTGATCTCGTTGCAGCTCTGCTATACATGTGCCAAGTCAACGAAAGGTCGCAATCAAGCGCATCACACCTTTTGATCACTCCATGTTCTGCTTACGCACCTTAAGAGAGATTAAACTTCTCCGACATTTCCATCACGAGAACATAATATCCATTCTTGACATCTTACAACCAGCCAGTTTCGACGAGTTTACGGAAGTTTATCTGGTTCAAGAGCTCATGGAAACAGACCTTCACCGCGTCATACGCACTCAGAAACTCAGTGATGACCACTGTCAATATTTTATTTACCAGGTATCAAATTTTGCAAAGAAGCGTGCAGGCCCAATCACTTATACATGATTGCAAATCAGATCCTTCGCGCGTTGAAGGCTTTACATTCCGCCGATGTCCTTCATCGCGATCTTAAACCATCTAATCTACTTCTCAATGCTAACTGTGACCTCAAGGTGAGTTCTTCCTTAATATGAAGTTAGTCGATTTTGCAGTGTCTGGGTAAAACTTTATTGGGTTGACCATTCACAATAGTTTTTACTGCTACTTCTCCGAACATAGTCTTTACTTTTCTTCCTGTCAGGTCTGTGACTTTGGTCTTGCACGGTCCGCCCGACCACCACCCGACGTCGACAATGACAGTAGCACCTTTATGACGGAATATGTGGCTACCAGGTATTTTTATTCTAGCGACTCAACTGTTCGAAAAACGATATCGTTCTTAATTGCACATCCTTCAGGTGGTACCGTGCACCGGAAGTCATGCTTACCTTCAAAGAGTATACACGGGCTATCGATGTATGGAGTGTGGGATGTGTGCTAGCCGAAATGCTCAGCGGAAAACCGCTTTTTCCAGGCAGGGACTGTACGATTCTTTACTTGCACTCATAGCTTGATTACTCTGACGCTCGAGCTACGCGTTGGTATTGGGTCATCTCATTTATTTAGGTGCTTGGTCTTGTCTCCCGTCTTGCGTGCGCGCGTCAAGGCTTTGATTGACGCCAAACTGTACCTGTGTCGTATTTTTGCAGATCACCACCAGCTATCCCTTATTCTCGATATACTTGGTACCCCGTCTATTGACGACTTCTACGCAATTACCTCCCAGCGGTCGCGTGAGTATATTAGAGCTCTACCATTCAGGAAGAAGAAACATTTCCCAACCCTCTTCCCGGATGCAAATCCCCTGGTGTGTCCGCTTTTTTCGACATAAAAATATTTTCGTTCAGAGTACTACAATTGCTAACTCCAAGCCTTTTAGGCCATTGACCTTATGGATAAATGTTTGACGTTTAGTCCGAAGAGACGAATAAACGTCGGCGAAGCACTAAGGCATCCTTATCTATTAGTAAGTGTCATGTCCAGCCTTGGTTACCACACAGCATGAACCCCAACCCTATCTTGTGCAGCCCTACCATGACCCTGAAGATGAACCGATAGCTGAACCAATTAAACCTTCGTTCTTCGACTTTGATAAGGGGGAAGCTCTGGGAAGAGAAGAACTTAAAGGTTAGCCTGAACTGTATCCTAGCCCCGTTGTATTTTCCTCTTCTCACCACTATTTCTGCAGTGATGATATATGATGAAATCACCCGACCAGATGTCAAAGCAGCCGCTTTCCTCTCACAAAAATCTCCATAACCACGCTACTTGATGCAGGAAAGCTTTTGTATAAGTGCATGGAATTTCATATTATATTCACCACTAGTGATTATACCCTTTCTGCGGCGTCTAGATAACATAATTTTTTGTCTTCCACATTATTTATTCAAAACGGGGACGATGTGATTGCAATAGACCCTAAAATCATATTAAGGGTAACCAATTCTGCAGAGACCTTCGTTTTTTTTTCCGCCGATACGATACAGTAACCGTAGAGTTTCCTTGAGCGGGAAAACAAGGGTCCGTGATCCCGCCAGCCATTCTGCTGTAAATTGAACGCGAAAAGCAATCGGTTCACTGTTGAATTATGCATTATGTTTCTTCTTTTAATAAAATAAAGAACCTGCAGAAAATGCCACGCTGGTGTTTGAATTGAAGTGAAGCAAAAATTTTAGTGAATGACGGCGAAGTTGTTACAAATCCTGATCAGAACCTTTTGGATATCAAGAGCATAGCTGACCTGCAAGGACCCCAAGCTGAAAAAGGACTCGAAAAATTTGTAAGATAGACCTCGTTAGCTCGACGACTCGAACGGGTATGCTTCCCAAGCAGAACTCTGAACTAGGAGCCAATCCCATTAGACATACCATTCAATCCGCAGACAGTACTAGTAATTGTCCCAGTGCACTTTGGCTACGGCGGGACGGCGGTATGCATTCCGTTGGTACACCTACTGGTATCTTCCCAGATCACTAACTTGTCGAGTATGTCAAGGATCAGGGTTATGGGCGATACCGTAATATAAATGTTTTGCATCAAAAAAACTTGAAGTTGATATTTTGACTTTAGGTTCGCGCGATTGCGAAGCATTCGAGCTTGTTGTTGCCAGAAGCAAGCACGACAGTAACATAGCGACGCCAGTATTCAAGAGCTTTCGTGTTATAAGCTAGGTTCTTGCTCGCCGTTGCACTGATTATCTCGTGCTTCCTGAAAAAATATATCGGGCCAAGCCTACCGTATATGACACCCTGAAACTTTCAATGGCCTTTACCATCATTCATCACTCCACGGTACTCCACCTGAGGCAGTTCTATTACTTTATTATGCTGAAGGCCCACAATCAACGCCAACGATTCCTCTCTCTGCCACTATAGCGCTATCTGCGTGGTCATCATGTCCGATCTCTCTAAAGAGCAGGAGCTGCCGTCCGAAGAAGTTGGGTAAGCGAAATAATTACTCTCACGGTAGTAGGGCTTATTAGTATCCTACAGAGCTGAAAAAATCGCCGAGGAGAAAGCCATACAACATGTTGATTTGAATGCCAACCTTAGCGCCAAGTGCGTATATCATTCTTTCGTGGAGAAGTGCGCTAATCCTTCATAGGATCTCAAACCCTTTAGCTGATATACCTCGCAAGGTGTTGCTGCGTCAAGTAGATGAATTTGCCCGAGAACACGGCCTGACCCACATACTGCCCGTTCTTCGCAAAGGCGCGCTCGTGGCTCAAAACCCACCCGAATTTGAGAAGATCGCCGAATTAGATGAAGACGAACGTGTAGCGCTGCGTAACGAAGTGTTGCACAAGTGGCGTCAACCGAAAGCTTTGTATTTCACCATCATTCTATGTTCCGTTGGTGCTGCCGTACAGTAAGCGGGCCAAGATCATTTGCTCCATATTTTGATGAACGCTGTTATAGGGGATGGGATCAGACGGGTTCCAATGGTGCCAACTTGTCTTTTCCGAAGGACTTTCACATTGATGCACCCGTGGGTTCGCCCAATCACGACAAGGATAACTGGATCGTTGGTCTTGTCAATGCAGCACCCTACATCGCTGCTTCATTGTGGTGAGTCTTTTTTCCAAGTGACATCGACCCTCCAATCAACACTCCCTCAGCGGCTGCTGGCTCTCGGATCCCCTGAACTACTTCTTTGGTCGACGTGGAACCATTTTCTTCTCCGCCATCTTCTGTCTTTTATCCGTTATTGGTTCAGCAGGGACTCAAAATTGGCAGCAGCTGTTCGTTTGCCGTCTACTTCTTGGGATCGGCATGGGATCCAAAGCCTCCACCGTTCCGATTTTTGCCGCAGAAAATTCGCCTGCTGCCATTCGGGGTGGTTTGGTTATGAGTTGGCAAATGTGGACAGCATTCGGTATCTTCTTGCAAGTCTTCAATCCATCACTTTTCAAGTTTTGTTGATCAGTACTTCTACAGGGGTTTCTGTGCCAATTTGATACTTTTTCAGGTTGGACCACTTGCGTGGCGTTTGCAATTTGGGTCGGCCTTCTTACCAGCTGTTCCTTTGGTGTTTGGCATCTTTTTATGCCCTGGTCTGTCCCCGACTCGAACCCTGCTCCTAGATCTTGAACATGTTTGAACAGAATCACCGCGCTGGTACATGAAAAAGGGTCGCTATCAAGATGCTTATAATTCCTTGTGTCGTCTACGTAACACCGAGTTGCAAGCCGGTGTGTCGTCTTGTCCCCACCATCGCACACAGTCCGGCTAACTCTTTTGCAGCTCGTGATCTCTACTATATCCGCTCGTTACTTGAGATTGAGTCCTCCATTATTGGCAAGAGCAACTACATCACCAGATTCATTGAGCTTTTCACCATTCCTCGCGTCCGCCGTGCCACTCTCGCTTCCTTCGTGGTCATGCTTGCGCAGCAGATGTGTGGCAGTACGTCCTCTTTCGCTCTCATCTCGCAAAATTAAAATTTCCTTATCTCGTCAGTCAACATCATCGCCTTCTATTCATCTTCTATTTTTCTCGACGGAGGCGCATCTGAAAAAACCGCACTTCTGGCTTCCTGGGGGTTTGGTCTTGTGAACTTCGTGTACGGCTACCTCATCTCATACCACATTGAAAAGTTGCTGATCTTTTTGTCTAGATTCGCGTTCCCAGCCATCCGAACTATCGACACTTATGGAAGACGTGCTCTGCTCCTATTTACCTTCCCTCAAATGGCGTGGACATTGCTTGCGGCTGGTTTCTGTTTCTATATTCCTGGATCCAGCAAGGCCCACCTTGGCCTCATAGCGCTCTTCGTCTTCCTGTTCGCAGCATTCTACTCACCAGGTGAAGGACCTGTGCCATTCACGTACTCTGCCGAAGTTTTCCCATTGTCACACAGAGGTACGCTATTTGACAATCCCCGACTATCCTGCAAGACTGATACATTCATTTTTAGAGGTAGGCATGAGTTGGGCGGTCGCCACAAATCTCTTCTGGGCAGCCGTTTTGTCTTTGACTTTCCCCCGCATGCTTTCTGCATTAAAACCAACTGGAGCTTTCGGGTTTTATGCGTATGATGTTCCTGTCTATCTGAATTACATTGCTGATTCGTTCGTGTCGCGCAGTGGTCTCAACGTTTGTGCCTTTTGCTTGATCTTTCTTTTTGTACCCGAGACGAAGCAGAGGACGTTGGAAGAACTTGATTATGTTTGTGGGTCACGCTTTCCATGTCTCTCCCTTGGATTGAGTTAATCGTCGATACACGTAGTCGCTGTGCCAACAAGTACGCACGCAAACTACCAGCTGTCCAAGAGTTTGCCGTATTTCTTCAAGCGCTGGGTGTTTAGGAACAACGATGCAACGTTGGAACCGCTGTATACTTTCGAAGGTGCGATGGAGGCCGACCTACAGCAGGTTATTACGAACGAGGACTTGAAACGTTAAATTGAGCCTACATTGTCAATACAATACCGACTTTTTGCTACCTAAAGAAAAAAAATTCTCTCACAGCGTGTTCGGACATTTACAATCTTGTAACAACATCGTACGTACGACTTGTTTAAAACTATTCTTCCAGTGGAAAAGATGAAATTCTGTTCGATCAAGCACCCGAATTCGGACCCGCGATCTCATGCTGCCATAACGCCTACTGCTCGACTCTCAGTCATTGAAGTACGGACAGCATTGCTAGTGGACCACACGACAGAAACAGTTGTGTGTCGACTCCAGACCGGACATCTCTACGCCAGACATCTCTACGCTAGAGTTGTTGGCGCATTCTGACTCCTGTGTGAAGGTCAATGCCAGACGCCAGTACTGACATGTCTGTCAACAGACACCCTCGTTTCCGGGGTTTGATCTACACGAGCTGGTCTTCTTGAAAAAATGAACATCGCATAGGCGTATAAATTCTGCGTCGTATCCTTGAACAGTATTAACCTCCCACCAGAGTTCCCCCTCCATCACACGAGTATGAAAGCCTTCTTCGTGTCCGCTCTTACGCTCTTAGTCTCGGCTGTCGCTGCTAGCGTTGTACCGCGCCAGACAGACTCCGAGCCATTCGTTATCACGGCCGTCGCCAGTTACACCCCGGGAGTGGTCGACAAAAACGCCTTCGCTTCATTTGACGATGGCAGAGTCTACCTTGGCCCTGCGCCGATCAATGAAGGTTAGTCTTTTCGATCACGGCGTGCAGTTGCCTTGATTCAAGTCGCGTCGCGAGCAGCGGACGAACCCATTGTCGCTAAGTACGAGTCGCAAGATCTGACTATCGAAAATGCGTTCGACTCTTATCAGAAGCTTTGGGTGAAGGATCAGGGTGGTACGTGCTGTTGTTCTTTCATGTGCCTCTCCCCATTCATAGCCCTTGCAGGTGCGGTTTACCTGCAGTCAGGTGCCCCCTCCTCGGATTCTTATGATCGCTCATACTTGATCCCCTCCGATGGCGAGGTAACCTTTGTAGGGGCAAGATTTCCGAACGGCTGGACTGCTTGCCCGGTGCGATAAAGTTTCCTAGCAATGTTCGTCTTACATGTACTGACTCACCACGCTCAGACCGATACGCCCGGGACCTACGAGGTGAGTCCCATCATGACCCCTTCGAGCCTTCGCTGATCCTCGATGCCTGTTATAGCTCTTCTATCGAAACTTTGGTGAAGGTTGCGCTGCGGTAAAGCTTGCCAAGAGCAAGCCAAAGCCAACGATCAACCCCTAAGTACATTCGACATTAATTTTCTACGTGTTTGATGATCACCTTCGTTTGGTCATTCCCTTCCTTTTGTTACACTTTACAGCGGTTTAGGGCGGTTTAGGGCGTTCCTTGTTACTATTACTAATTAAAATATATACGTATTGGCACAACAACCGGTACGAGAGTGGTATGAATTCTCGCGATCATTGTCTGCTCACCCGAATTCAGGGCGTCTGCTACTCCAATACTCAAGTAGTGGTCCGCACGATGGGAAAGAACCGTGTTCCGAGAGTTGTTGGCACATTCTGTGTCTCCATGCCAGACGTCATCTAATTATTATAGTACACGACACCGTGACGTCTGTCAACGGCACCCTCATTCTAGGTTTCTTTCTCATGAGCTAGTCTTCTTTTGAAAATCATCGCACAGGTGTCTGTCTGTCTGTATAAATTCTGCATTGTATCCCTGAATGTAATAACAACCTCGCTCCAGGGCTATCCATCACTCACCATCTCCGAGTCTTTTCCAGCCGCTTTAGTCAATAATTTTTACGTGGATCCCAGAGAATTATCATTCTGCCCCATTACCAGCTGTGCTTTGCGCTCCTACGGTCTTTGGTCCCCGGTAACTTTGAGACCTCTCCGAGGTCTTCCGCAATATGTTTTTGCTAAAGCCGTCATTCCTGATGCAAGTATGAAAGTCTTCCTCGTGTCCGCAATTGCACTCTTGGTATCAGCTACCACTGCCAGCATTTTACCACGCCAGACCAACTCCAAGCCATTTGTCATCAAGGCCTCCGCTAGTGTTATCTTGGAGGTGAACGGCAGAAGCGCCTACGCTCCAACTTACAGTGGCAGTCTACCTCGGTCCTGCGCCGGTCAATGAAG
>QLPE01000449.1:19403-41770 GCA_003314125.1 Hygrophorus russula | reverse complement strand
GACTTTCCAATTTGACCTGTCAATCAATGCGTTAACAAAACTATATTAGCGTGAGGCAAAGGAAAAGAAAGAGGTCAGCTTACCATTATTTATTATCAAGTGCCTAATTGAATGTTCGTTTCTCGCAGACTGAGGAAAAGGAGAAGAAAGAGGTCTTTATTTCGTCTCAATCACTCGTTGATGTCGCTGATTGTTAATCATCATGTAGAAGGAAGAGAAGGCCGCTAAAGAGGTAAATACTCTACATAACTCTAAATACTAAATTACTCATGCAGGATAAATGACTTTCGAAGCTGGAAGAGAAGGAGGCTAAGGAGGTTAGTCGTCCTCTGAAATCGTCTGTTTATGTTATCCTTAGTCTTGTACCTGTAGAAACTCGAGAGGAAAGAGGCTAGGGCAAAGGCAAAGAAGACCCTGCGAGCTGAGGCCGCCGCAGCAAGGGCTGAAACCGTGACAACAGAGGCCACGCCGAAGGCAGAAACCTCTTCCAGTGATTCGTCGAGCTCTGAATCTGACAGTAGTGCTGGTGTTGAGGCAGACACCGAAGAAAGCGTCACCTCAGAGGAGGAAACCGATAAGGCGGGCAAAGCAACCAAGGCGGACGGCAAGGAGAAATGGGTTGCTGTCAAGGGCCAGTCTGTCGATGCTACTACCTCAGCTCCTTGAAATCGGTTCTGGTCTTTCTTGTCTCCTGTTGATGCTTCGCTGTTGTCAGCTGTGTTGGCTGTCCTTTACCTGGTTATCTTTTGTCGCCGGCTACCAGTCCACCCATACATAGACGAAATGCATTGCTTTGTCCAACGTGACCCAAAACTGAGAATGACCATTATACATAGGATGCAGCAAAAAGACGGTAGCAATTCTAATGGTAACCTTATGTTGACTTGAGGCTAACGTCTGACAGCGTCTTAAATGCCTCCTTGTATGCATCCAACAGCGCCTTGACCCTCGTTCTCTCCGCTACGAGCGCCTCATCCTCATCCAACAAATCTGGAAACAGATCTGGCTTGTACAATGATGAGACGAGCCGGTTTTGAACCTGTTGTGAGGTATGATTGACAAGAAAGTGCATGATCGCTTTTGGAATGAGGTCCTGAATGCTTTGCCGCACGATTGAAAAATATGATGCGATGAGGGAGCGGATAAGCGAAGTCTCCATCTCTTCTCGAAGAGTCAAATGAGGGCCGTCCGATGGAATCTATAACATGTGTGTATGACGCGTCAGAGATTGAATTTATCCAAAATTGATACTCGATGCCACACGGGGATGCGGGAAAACACTCACAGCTTCTATATGTTTACCGAGACTCTTCATGTCGTACGCGGCATTATTGCCATCCATATTCCTCTTCCCAGCCAAAAGGCCCATGGATACGGACGTCTCACCTGAAACATCACGCCCAACTGGTATGATACTATGTCCGAGTCCATGACTTGCCGCCGATCCCGCATGATGTACTCGGTCTATATTCGACCCACCCGCACCAATAGGCCCCGGCCCGTTCTGACCAAAGAAATAGTTCAAAAACGTCTCACGAGCTGTGACATTTTGTGGTGATCCGCTGGCACTACCCGCCTGCGAATGGGACGATTGTGGTCGATGTGAGGTGTTATGTGTATGTCTTGAAGGTGGCTGCTTGCTCAGTCCCATGGCCACAGGGGGGGTTCCCCGTGACCGGTCGTGGACTGTGGAAGAGATAGAACGACCATCGCGTGTGACATTCCCGTTGGCACCTACAGGACCTTCTTCGGCTGAATCCTCAGCCACATCTTCGGGTGACGCGCCATTGATCGGTTCGGTCGACGCAGGCTATGGTGGCACAGGCATCAGAAGAGATGGGGATATACTTGAGTGCAAATGGGAAAAGCAACAAACGAAAGACTTACCCGCGCTGGATGTCGGCGTTCCGAAGACGCCAAAGGCTGATGCGCAGCAAGTGCCGACCCGGAAATAAACGCAGGATGGTTGGTATTGATATACGCTGCCTGGATCTCTATCAAGCTTTGTGCGTACTCAGACGTTGGCCCCAGTCTCTCCCGTAGTAATTCGGAAACGGTTTCCACTAGTTGCGCGTGTAGCCGAGGGAATCGTTGTAATTCCTTGATAAACACGGTCGTTAATGCAAAGTTGTAGAGGTTCAAGTTCGCTCACGATACTGGTGCAATTGTGGCATATCTTGACCAGTTCTTCGTAGACCAGCTCCACACACCTCAAACTGGGCGCCTCAAGCAATTTGATCTGTGGCTTTACAAGTAAATCAAACGCCACCTCTGGCACAAACAAACTTGGCCTGGGGCCCGTTGAGTTCCTGATAGCAGTCCGAATATCCTGGTTGTCAAGATTTGAAGTCGAATCGATGGATGCAAGTGCGGTGCCGAAGATATCGTTGAAGATGTAGTATATGCGTGCACCACCTGAGAGCTCCTTAGTGGAGACATCAACGTTAGTACCCTCGATTGAAGAAACAAAATCCCGGGCGAATTGAGTCATCAAGCGGAGAATTAAGGCACCTTGCTGTGGAAGAGATCATGCATTACTTAAAGATATGACCATGTATAATGTAAAGGACTTGCCTGGTTTGCGTCCCCAAAGATGGCTGAATCACCGAATGAATTAAGTTCTTGCTGCGCCTGACCCATCAATGTATTCAACCGCGCTTTCATATCGGGGAGCTTGTCTCTAATATGGTTCAGCAACACCTGCATTCTTCCATCACAACTTGTACCACATACAGCTACGAAAATCAAACACACCTGATTCAAAATCTTTGCCAAATACTTTGTCCCATTTTTATGTGCAATATTTCGGTATGCTGGATGGTTCCTGAAAAAATCGGTCTCGCTATCCGCTGCATCTTTCATGGACTTCTCCGTGTTGATATCCAACTGGCTGCGATTTACAACGCCAATGAAGCCCAATTTTAATGGATATACCCGTCCTGTAAGTATGTCCAATGCATTTGTGCCGGCATCCATTAGGTCTAGTTTTGTAAGAACGCCGATCGTGCGTCGGCCTTGTGGGTCAACGGAGCGGGCAAGTTTAAGCGATTCGGAATTGGCGAGGTCGACATTAGCTGCAGAGACGGAGAGTATAACACTGTGGCGTGATGAGGATGAGCTGGCGAGGAAAGCTGAAGGGTATTACCTGTTCGGTTTTGAGATATAATCCAGGACGAGATTACGGATTTGGCGCTCAATATCGCTTGGCTGGTCACCCACGGGGACCTGCACGAAACGTTAAAAGAAGTAAGAAAATCCTTCTCCAGAAACACGCACCTTTGTCAAGCCTGGCAAATCGACCAAAGTCAAATCTAAAACGTCTGGGCTATAAATCCGCAAAGATATGGGAAGTTTGCTGACACCCTTGTTTTGCCCAGCGACTCTGAAGGTCTCTTGCTCTATCTCCTTTCGAACTTCCTGAAAGTCGGTAAATCGTTTGTCTACATGGAGAAATTGAGCCCATTCGATAGGTGCCGGCGATACCGAGTCCTCTAGGATGGGCGTGTGTACGAGCTGTAGGACAAGAGGTCTGCGGGTGACAATTCCTTGCCCTCGGGGAAGAAAATCACGCCCAACGATCCTACAACGGGAAGGGTAAAGATGCGTAGTTACCAGAAAAGGTAGCGGACCAACGTTTCCAGAACACTTGATTTGCCTGCTGATTGACTACCGACCTAGCCCATTTAATGTCAATAAAACCTAGTCTTGAATTCTTAATGACGAACATACCACTACAAGCTGAGGCATATCCAATTCGCCTCCTACAAAAGCAATATTCAGGTCAGCTGAAGAGAAGAGGCAAGGTCATACCCAAATTGGTGAATGTGTCCTGGAGCTTGTTGACAAGCTTGATAAGGTCAGTGTCCATGGCGGGCGTAAATTTCAGTAGCTCTTGGAGCGCTTGGGGTGCCAGTTAGGGACGCGTGAGGCTCGAGTTGGCGCGTCGTACCACGGTTTGTGCGTGTTTGTGAGGGCATCGATGGCTACTCCGCTTTTTTCTGGGAAAGGCAAGTATCTACGTTCCTAACGAGTCTAGTCAATTCCTTACCTGTTCTATTTTGTAGCTTGTTTTAGCCCTTCGGTACACCGATATTTTCTGAAGGCATGGCGTACGAGTCATCATTATGAACATTGTGATCCTAGATTATTAATTTTGCGACAACAGTCAAGCACGGTGGGACTCTCGTTCGTTCAAAGGAGGAGTTCTGGAAGGCAGATTTTTTCTTCTGTGATGGCGTAAATGACCCCTGGCTTGGCGTGTGAGTCCTAGCGATAGTGGGGACCTACTGTCATTGACTAACTAAGTTGCAGGCTCTCATCGAAATCTCTCGTTGTTCGTACCTATCATAGGCATTTATTCTCATTTCCTAAAACCATATTGACGTCGTCATGCAGGTTATACATGCTGCTTGGGTGTATGAATCAGTGACCGAGCAGCTTGTGATGCCCATAACTCAATACATTTTAGATGGTTGGTCTCTATACGCTACAATCACCCGCATATATCCAACCCTTCAAATTTTTTAAGATCATTTCTGTGCTTCCAACATTGATTCTGCGTATACCGAGCCTCCCGGGCCCTCAAATACACATTCCTTGGACCAGACGAACATGCCGCGCTTGAAATCCTTGTTGCAAACACGTGGTCTTGCTAATAAGCCTTGTCTAGATGATCCACCGGACCGCTTTGATCACAAAGTTTCTTCTTATGGCACAAATACGTATCCAGTCTCAGCTCAAGTTCCTTCTGCTACGAAACGCCCATTTGAACCCGACTCTGACTATTCCGATTGTGACCGCCGACTGCTGAAAAGGTCACGCTTAAATGAACGCACTGATATTAATATTCTAGACGGCCCTGTAACGGATTCCTCCAGCGACTGCCTTCAAGTCACTGAAACTTTCAAAGGCTGTTCTCAACCCACTGACCCTGCACTCGTCGCCCATCCACCCTGTCTTAAATATCCGTTTCGTTCTGACTTGAAGCTTCCTCCCAATTCCTCTCGTCTGCTCCCCCTACCCGTCCAAAGGCTGCGGCGGCGGCAGCCCATACTGGTCTCCGACTGCTTTAACTCTGCGACTAACGTAGTGGGCGATCACACTACTGTCAAGACCAGAATTTCAGAGCTTTCTACCGCTAATTCATCCTCTGACGCCACTCTGATCTCGGGTTCTATTTGCAACGATACCAGTCTCGAGTCGATCTCTTCTCATATAATGTCGACCTCAGCCGCAATAAATTTCACTTTTCCAAAGACATCTATCTCACAAACCTTTCCCCCAGCTCCTTCTACTTCCATCTTAGTAAAGGACGACCCGAACCCTACAAATAATACAAGCTCAAGGCCGTCCCAATATTTACGTATCAAAACTAGAGCCAATCAGCAATGGTATGCTGTCACTCAGGATGGATCGACCACGAAAACGAATTGTCAAGTAACTTCAGGCTTATCGCTAATCAATAATGGTAAGGGACATGACCAAACGCTTGTGTATGTCCTCTAGTAGCGTCAATAAGCCTCACCTGGTCGCCGGATGCTAACTATGAACGTAAACCCATTTGTACCAGTTCCCCCATGCCTGACTCTCACCAGACCCTTTGGACCACGATTCAGTCGAAACATAGCGGCAAATCCGATTCGTCGTACCCGCTCCGGGTTGCTATTGCTAGAATAAGGGACGGCGTTCCGACATCAGAAGGGGGTACTGCACTGTTTCTTCGTGGAAGGAAGTACAGAGGGAGGGTGTTTCGTGTTCCGGGCTAAGTGAAAGAGATTATGCAGTAACCGAATGTGGCACAAATGGCACAAATATTTTTGACCCGCTACGGTTTAATAATGGTTGTCGTTGGTTGCTATGGGATCGCAACAAATGACAAGTTCAACGACTCGAGGCTCTTCGATTCAATCAAGAAGTCCTCCCGGAAAGTAAGTATCCACGGTCATCACCACCGCGGAAGCCCATGTTCGACCTCATGCCAATTCAATGAACCCCGTCCGTACTAGTGGATGTCAGTTGCTGAATGCTAGTCCATTATCGTTTCTGGTGTCTCTTGCTCGTTGTAACGGTCATTCTGGGGGCAAAAGGTCATCAGCACAATGTTACATTGCCTTGTATATCTCCTCAAATCACATATTCTCCTTTTCTGTGTGACGGATCAGCAACCATAGGATCTAATCAATGCCGGGGTGCTTGGTGAGTTCAGTCTATTTATCTTTAAGATTGCGCTTTAATGAATTCCATAGGAAATTATCACACTTAAACGACATCGCCGTTATATCAACTGATGGTCCTGATCCTCAGACAGGCGGTATTCTGCCGCAAATGTTCGTCAGTTTTCGAGGCAAGTTCACTTGTCGTTGGATCTCGATCTCATTATCTTGACTTTAAATGGTGTATAATCCACCATTTTAGCTTCCGCTGCATACCTTAACATGTCTTTCCCATCGAACGCCACCACTAACCTGACGCTCTCCGCTTCTGGATTAACTATATTTCGTCAGTTTAACTCGTCTATTCGAACGGTGGCCGTCGTAGACCTCATAGAGGATGCTATTACAACGTTGGCTGTCACGTTTGTCCCCGGTCCAAATTATACGATGCTTGTCATCGACTCTGTAATCATCACAGTCGCAAATGGCATGTAAGCGTTACGTTCGTTTTACAGTTTGTCTTCAGTCCAGATGTGTTAACTTTTGTTCAGTGCAACGTCATCGTTTCTACCTTCTGTCCCTCTGCCATCGTCAAGTCTGGCTCCGGCACGTTCGTTGCCCACAAGTACCGCAGGTTCTCAAGCCAGTCAAATACATTCAAAGGAACGCCGTATCAGAAAACAGTTAGGTCTTGGTCTTGGGATAGGCTTGGGGCTTCCTATTGTCGTGGGGGCTGCCTTCCTCTATTGGAGGCGACATAAAAATTCTAAGTTGACGGAAGCTGATCGTATGTTTGAACTTGTGTCAGGTTAAGCGTATCGTATATGGTTTGTGAGATTATAGACAATGGGGAATATACTATAGCTATAGTACAGCCTGAGTAACCGGAAGTCACATACAAATCGCCATAAACATTCACTCCGCTAATCTACCATATTTCAAACACCCAAAATTCGACATGGACCCAGGGACTCCACTGGTTGTTGACAACGGAACTGGTGTAAGTGAAATATTTGTCTGGCATTCAAGATCGCTTGACATGATGGATCGACCTGCAGTTTGTGAAAGTTGGATATGCAGGCTCGAACTTTCCTGAACATGGTACGTAGCGCCGCAGCATACGACCACACCCAAAGTAACGCCTCCCCTCTCTAGTATTCCCCTCCATAGTTGGCCGTCCCATCCTGCGTGCAGAAGAGCGGGTTGGGTCCGCAGTTATCAGAGACATCATGATCGGCGACGAGGCTGCGGCAAATCGGAACTACTTGCAAGTAACTCAACCAATGGAGCATGGGATAGTAAGGAATTGGGAAGATATGAAACATCTGTGGGACTATACTTTCGACGAGAAGATGAAAGTCGACGTGACGGGCCGGAAAGTGCTGCTAACGGAGCCTCCGATGAACCCTAAAGCCAATAGGCAGAGGATGTGCCAGGTCATGTTTGAAGACTACGGGTTCGGAGGGGTTTATGTCGCCATCCAGGCTGTGTTGACGCTTTATGCCCAAGGTACGCCTGTTTTGTCGTAACTGAGCTATCTACAAGTAATACATTTATTTTGGTGTTAGGCCTCACGACAGGCGTTGTTGTGGACTCAGGGGACGGTGTAACACATATCGTACCGGTGTACGACGGGTTTGCGCTGCCACACTTGACTCGACGATTGGACATCGCTGGCCGAGACGTCACTCGTTATCTAATCAAACTGCTTCTAATGCGTGGTTATGCATTCAACCGAACGGCCGACTTTGAGACCGTTAGAGAGATCAAGGAGAAGTTGTGTTATGTCAGGTGAGTGTACTTTGGTTCTCGCGTACTGTCCGACCTCATCTTTGGGAAGTTATGACCTTGATATGGATCAACGCCTTTCCGAGGAAACCACTGTCCTCGTAGAGAGTTACACGGTGCGTTTGTGAGATTTTGATGGTGGACCTGTCATTAACACACACTCTTGTACTAGCTGCCAGATGGTCGGACGATCAAAGTCGGTTCTGAACGATTTGAAGCGCCGGAGTGTATGTTCCAACCACATCTAGTTGATGTCGAGCAGCCTGGGGTTGCAGGTCTGTCTCAATCCTACCTGCCAACGTGTATCTAACTTTTAACTTGTGATCACGCCATAATGTCGCATAGAAATGCTCTTCCAGACAATCCAGAACGCGGCTGTTGATGTTCGCGTCGAACTTTACAAACACATCGTGCTCTCTGGCGGTTCTAGCATGTACCCCGGACTACCCAGCAGGCTGGAGAAGGAGATGAAGCAGCTCTACCTGACACGCGTTCTTGCGGGTGACCCAACGAGGTTAAATGTGCGTTTCCCTTTGTTTGATCATTCGGGATGCGTGTTTGATGGCGGGTTCCCCGCACTACAGAAATTTAAGATTAGAATCGAAGATTCACCTCGTAGAAAGCACATGGTCTTCCTGGGCGGTGCCGTGCTGGCGGATATCATGAAAAATCGGCAGGAATTCTGGATATCAAGGGAAGAATGGCTCGAACAGGGAGCTCGTGCGATGGATAAGCTCGGACGAGGGGAAAACTGAACAATTAAATTGTGCGTGTGTTACGATAGGCAGGGAATTCTATATTTTACGAGCGACTTGACGCAGTACTTCTGTCTCTGCGCATTCTATTTATTCCAAAATCCTACCCAAGGCTCTAGTCGCCTAAGGGTTGATTCCATCCCTCTAATAATGTCCTGACCCTGCACCAGCCTCAACTCCCGCCCTCTCATGCGTCTGGTCTTTCTAAGTGGCTCAGCGGCATCCATCTCTTCGTCGCTGGGCAAACGTTCCTCCTCTGGTAACGATTGCGCGTGCTCTTGGGTCAGCTGCAGAATTGCGTGTGTCTTCGTGAGAGCGAAGGACGCGGCATGAGATACGGGTGTCTCAGAGGTTTCTAGGCTTAAATTGGGCTGAAAATGCGCCATTAGAAGAGCAGAGAACAGGTCGCCAACCCCCGAAAAATAACCAGGCAAAAGCGGAACTCTTTGGGCATGTACAGAAGATAGATCTTGACCCTGTGGGTCTATGGATGATGAGATGCACACGAGGTATTCATAGTGATCTTCAGCTAGGGGTCGAATCTTTGGTGGTAGAGCCTCAACTAGCCATTGCTTGAGGGGAATAGAGCTAATCACGACACTAGGAACATGGAAATCCTTGTGCAGAATTTCGAGGGCACGTCGAAGGGAGGTGAAGTCTTTGAGCTCGACTTTGGTGAGGACTCTGTTGATGCTGTCGGTGAAGTTGTTGGCAGTGGGCTAAATATTTGCTTACTCGACTTCGAACCAGTTAGGTGTGATGACGGTCGCCAGGGGCAACATTGACCGATAAACGGGTACGGCATCTGGGCTTACATATAATCGACCTGCGTCACCTAACACGGCTGAAATAACAAGTAATGGTAACGGAAGACGACCGAGGATGAAATAACGTTGCTCACGATCCAGAACATATATAAGGCGAGGTTTCTCCTTTTTAAGGTTGGTCGCGAGGTCTGCGACCACTGACAGAGCTTCGCCTCCAGGAATGAAACCTGAAGTACCAGCAGGTAAGTGAGTGAGTACAGTTGTGGATAGGTCTGTTTGCCGCAACCTGTAAGCAGTCTGTCAGGCATGAGCAACCCATTCCGCCGCATGGCCTGAAGTATCCCCGTCAACTCCACTGCACTCGTTTTGGACCCTCCGAAGTCAGCGTAACCTACAAGGATGAAAAAAATTAGGATATGATTATTACTTTGTTAAGTTCTACGTACCAGTGTGATTCGAGAAATTCACCGTATTAATCACCTGGATGTATCTCAGACCAGGATAATCATTTTAAAATAAACATACGTCGACGTCGTAGCCCAGACATTGAAGTGGAAAGACTGCAGCTTTCCCTCCCACGTAGCCGAAAGCGACGTGGGATTGGATACTCAGCACCCTTTCTGACATGTTTAGATAAACCTTTTCAGAAAGTGACACGAGTACCGAGTAAGGCGCGAAGTCACGCAGTCCTTTTACTCACCACCGAAGGACTTCGAGCGTGTTGGTTGCACTTAAGCAGGTTCCTTGTCTGTTCTGACCAGTTTATTATGTCGGATGGCGACCGGTACGCGCTTATACACTTTAACTACTGAGCCTTTCGTGACTCCATCTCTCACGACAGTTTGCGACAATCATGGCATAATGCCTTGCTCGAAGCAGAATCTCACTTTCGACGTCTTCTGACGTCTTCATCGTCCGCTGATTGGAAGCGTGTTTCAAACCCTGCGGGTAGTGCTTCCCCCGTGAAAGGTAAATCAAGAGTGACCACACCAGAACTCGCCGATGTGGTTGCCCATAGGAAAACCAGCAAAAGCGGGGACGATATCTACAGAATTGTTCTAGACGTCGACACTGGTGATGTTCCTGTATCGTTGGAACCTTGGAAGGCTGTCTTAGCGACACCCGAATTAAGACAAGAATGGGATCCCGCAGTCGGGGATGCGCATTTGGTTGAATTGTTTGACCACAAAACGCGGATATGCAAGACAAATTTCACTCTCGGGTGGCCAGCAAGGTGCGTTTCCTGTATTTTATACCCCGTGTTCTGCTTTGATAATCGAGTGAAGCCCTCGGGACGTCGTCACTATTGCACGATCTTTCCACGACGCTTCCACGATCATAGATATCTCCACTTCTTTGCCTCGTTCTCCAGACGAGCCAGCATACCTGAGGCCGTCTCCACCTTATGTCAGATCTCATGTTGCTCGTTAGTGAATCAATTCCGTTCTGTCAGATATTACTCACGTGTGCATGGTAGTGTTCGCCTGGTGTATTCAATATGTTCAGCCACCACAACGGGCTCCACAGGCGATAGAACAGTTAAAGAAGAAGAGTTTGTTGGGGGGTAGGCTCCGTATAACATGTTTCTGGCAGCACGATCTCAGAGCACTCTGGAATTTTGGGTCTTCGTCCGGCATCTCCCAGCAGCTTTGTACCATGACGCTTGGCTTGTTAAAGACTGTCAAGAAGCGAGGGTCTCGTGTTCCAATGCTGAGCGGATACGGCAATGGAGTAACCATTGAACGTATTCGCTTTCAGATCGATAGGGAGGCACTCACTATCGATTATTCCATTATCCCAGAAGAAGTCGCCCAGGGTCCTCATTCGGTCGAGACTACGCAGGGACTTGACGAATTACATGCTATCCGGGAAAATCGACGTCTAACTCGTTCAATCGAATGCGTTTTGCCATCGTCGGACGGTTGGGATGTTCGACTTACAACTAGAGCGTCCTCGCAACAGGTTGAACAACTTCCGTGGTTCGCCAATGCAATCCGGAGCAGCTCACACTCCTCAATGCCCTCACCCAAAGAGTTTGACCCAATAATCTTCAGAACTACTCACTCTTCACTTTTAGATGACCATTCGGTCCTAAAAGTGCAGGTGGTTATCGAGACTTCAGGGCCATCGAGTGGGCTTCGATTAAATGGCATACCACATCCCATCCAAGATATCGAAGAGCGAGATCCATCCTCGACCATTGTCCCCCATCAAATCCTGCATGACGTGGCTAGTAATGTCGACCTCAGTTTTCATACGTCGTCTTCAATCAATACTGTAAATAGTGCTAATTCGACATCTTCCATCTCCCCAACGGTGGTCCGTTCTTCTACTTCTGCTGAACGCGCTGCTGCCGCAGAGAAATCCGTACTTTCTCGAGTCAGGAGGAATTACATCTACTTTTCTTCCCTTCTGCAAGAGCCGGAGGCAAAGTGGAAAAGGAGTGAGTACTCGATACATTTTTCTAGTATGGGACTAAAACAATCTTTCCCTGAAGCTACCGAATCTCGTGGCGTGTCTGTCACCCAGTTAGATTCAATTGATCCTACTTTGGTCGTATACCGCGCGGAAGCGACATTCGTTGGAGTCGGACTGTGGGATTTGTATGGGACCCTCGTGTCGCCTGGTGCAAAAATGTATTGGGATAAACAGCATGAAGATGCCGTACTTTTGGAAGATGTTAATGAGCTGACTGAGTTGTGGCATTTCAAGACCAGACCTGCGTGGCCTGTCAAGTACGTGCGGTCACTTACTTTGTATTGTATGTGCCGGCTTATTTCTTGCATGAATAGCGGTCGAGATTCAGTTGTACTGAAGACAGTCTATAAATCTCCTACGACTATTCACGTATTCTCCTTTTCTGCCGACGATCTCCACCTCTTCCCTAATATCCCTCCTGTCGATCCCAATGTTATCCGAATACAAGTAGACCTCCAAGGCTGGGCTATCGAAGCACTATCACCGACTACTACGCTTCTTACCTTACTGGAGCAGTCTGATCCGAAGGGGTGGACAAATAAAACCTCGATCCCTCAGCAAATGGTCAATCATCTTGCAGGTATTGGCGACTTTGCGATTAAATGTGGCGGGCCTCCCGTCGTTAATCGTTTGGCCGGAGCGAAGGCTAATCTACTCCGATACGATCATGAACGTGGAATTTTTAAGATCGAGTACGAAGGATCTGCAAATAGACGAACGTCAAACTCCAGTCTCGACAACGTTAATAATGGGATCGGCTCTGGCGTGCTGTCCACGATCGAATGCGAGTTGCGGTGTGATATCGATACTTGGGCCACTTCTCTGGACATCGTGGTTGATCCGCCTCCACAATCAATATCATGTCTCCGGCGACATCGCCTCTCCGCCGAAGGGGGGGGCTTATGGCTAAGCATGAGTCACGATGCCTTGTTTGTTGACGACGAGCGTCTTCTCGCTATCGTGCGTAGGGGAACTGGGCTAGGCAAGGAGAAGGGTGTAGTCATGGTGAATGGGGCTAGAGTGAATGTTGATGTTGAAGAGCTTCCCGAACACGAAATCAAGTCCCTCACCAAGCGGAAGCGGGTCAAACCTCCTCGCATACCACTGGATCAGCCTCCTGTAATGGGTGTCATTCGAAGACGAAAGGCTGAATGGGATGCCGATACAGAGGCCGGAGGGTCGCCGACTTCAGATAACGAGGCACATGTGTCGGATACGATATCTGTGTGGGCTAAAGCGCCCAAGTTATCGAGCCCTTTGACACGATTCTTCACTAATGCCATGGAACAAGCTACTACAACAACGCAGCAGGCAGTCGCTGCCATTGCCCCTGCCATCACGGTCGGAGAAGATACCGTTCTTTCATCCTCAACACTACCTATGCAGTATGCACTGGAGGCGTTGGCTTGGACTCAAGAATGTCACTCCACGACTGGTTGGTCTCTAGTCAGCGACAAGGGGCTGACTATTCATCGAAGACTGTCGCCCGAGATCTCGTCGGTGATTCCCGTTCATAAGGGCGAGAAAGTGATCGAAGGAGTCTCAGCGGAGGAGTTAGCGGCTGTTGTCACTGAATACAGTTGTCGGAAGTCGTGGGACGACCGTTTCGACTCTGCGAGCGTCTTCGAATCGTTTGGTGCCGACTGCCGTACGTCTTTCGTCGTCCTCAAGGCTGGATTTCCGTTCCGAGATCGAGGTTTTTATGTGGCGTCGGTCAAGGCCCGAGCCTTGGGTGTCCCTCATCGGAATAATGGAGACGCGGAACAATCCAACAACAGTCGTAATGCCATCTTTTGTGTTTCTGCATCCTTCAGTCCAGAATCCGTGACCTCATTTTTGGCCGCGAAATATAATCCTTTCGTGCTTCCGGTTGGTCGTGTATTTATGGATTCGTGGATATTGGAAACATTGGATCCATACACGACTGAAAACTACGCTATCCCCTCTACACGCTGCACACGATTAGTGGCGTTTGACTACTCTGGTTCAATTCCAGCAGCAGTCAATTCCATCTTTAATGCGACATTAGTTAGATCGATCTTGGCTGTTGAGACCTATATGAAGAATATTTCGCCCCTCCCGATTACTCGTTTACCCCCGCCTGGTCTGGTGGTCGCTGACAAGAAGATCGACGAACCTATGGCGGGCACCTCATGGAAATTACGCAATCGTGATGACAACCGCGTTCTGATCGCAACAAATTACTCCCCCGACGATCGAGTTTACCACAGCACCCTTCTCTTGACGATGCCCTCTCTGGTCCCCAGTTCACCCGTTCTTGACCCTGAACAAACGACTCCCACGCCGAGCAAGCTTATCCTAAGGCCGCAATCCCCAGGTTCTGTCGAGACACTTCAATCTACTGTTACCCTCTCATCTTCACCTAATCCTCCTCAGCGTACCACAACAATAAGCGCAAATCCCTCGCGCGAACGCTTACGATCCTCATCATCTGCTTTCACTCTCAAAGGAGAGGTTCGGCCGTCCACTGACCTTCTCGTGGCTGAAATTGTGGTCGATTCAAAACTGTACCCCGATGGATATGACATTCATCTGAGATCACGAGTGCGCAATGGTAAGAAGCATATTCCTATACACTCGCCTGTAAGCGATTCGCAAGCCCACCGAATTTTACCGATTGCGCACACTGTCCACACTATGCCTTCGTCGCCTCTCCATTCCTCGGGACTAAACACCGATCGCCCAACCCGACATCTTTTAAGATTTAGTCTACCTACAGCTCAGTATCAGATATCTACCGTCGAAGATCCCCTAACTGGGGAAATCCAAAGCGCGCCTCCTAAACCTCAATGGTTGCTTGATTTACAAGAGAAGGGAGCGATTGTTGACGTTGATATCAGACCAGCTGCCTCGAGTACAAAACGTGGAAAGGGGCTTGTCATGGTCGACGGAACCGTGGCAGTGGTCGTCAGCGAGAAGGAATCCCTGACAAATCTTGGTAGAGATGATCTTCAGGAAGATAGAATTTCAAAAATGGGCATACTTTCGAGGTATGGCGAGTTGTTCGTCTATGTTTGTGTGTGGTTTCTGAGAGCCTGCTTCACAGAACTGTGAGTGACGCAGAGCCAATCCCGCTCCAACTCAGAAGTCCTCTTGCAATTTCTGAGGAATTTCTTGATCCATCGGCACTCAGTTTATTCATGGTCTCTAGTCAAGACGAGAAGGGTAAGGACGAGAGTAGTAATAATGAAGAGAGCGGCGAAGAAGCTGCTGACTCGGTAAGTTTGTAATTGATCGTGTCGATGCCGCAGGTATCCTTATATTTTATCAAGCAGCCGATTGTCCCAGCGCCAGTAACAGATGCTCCGCATATAGCTTCTAGCGGTCTTTTAGGCTTCCTACACTCCTATCCTAATCCCTTATCGCGTTTTACGTTGTCGTCTCCTCGGACAGCGATAAAGCCTCTTACACCATCCCAACCCGTTTCCCGCCGACACTCTAACGAACTACCCGGAAGTTTTGGTAGCCCTGATTATGGCGCTAAGCCACCGTCGACATGCGCCACCTCTATGTATCCTCTGTCCACGATTATTGTCGTGGCTCTAATTGCTTTCCTAATGGGTTCACTTCTTCGGTCCCTACTTTCTCCAGCAGATTTTATTTATGTTGTCACAGACCTCCAGGAAGCCGAAGAGGGGAGTACTGGCTGGAGAGAGATCAAGCGGTTGTTGGAGGTCAAGTACATCGTGGGGGGATGGGACTTTCAGATAGCCGTGGTTCGGAGACACTGACTGACAATCGAAACATTCTGGACAGATACTTTACGCAATTGTATATTCTATCCATTCAACATCATGCAGATATATTATGCCAAACCAATCCCACAGCCACAGTCATGTTGAATAGAGTCTTGTGTCCGAGATCGGTGCGAGATGTGGCGTTTACGGCAAAAAGCGCATAATTGAATCGCCGATAGAATTCTAAACGGACGCCAGCAACTTCCCTCGCGCTTCTAGTTCTGGCCTCGGCACGGGCCATCTTCTGTCCTCGACGTCTCCACCCGCCATCGTAGCCGTGCAAATCATCAAAGCCGACGACGACTACGACGACTACGACCACAAATTCTCTTGTTGGTGCCAATATCTAACTGATTAATCGATTTTTCCTGCCCGTTGTCGGCTCAAGTTAACGGCATCCTATCTGACCTATTTTATCGTACGCGCCCACGCACATCCGAAGACTTCCTATCGGTCACTAATTCTTTGCCTAAAAACCCTCCGTTACATCTACCTTTACATATTTGACCTCATTTTCGCTGTGGCACTCCAATTTGCGAACCCCTCTTGAAGTTTATCATGACTACAGCCGTGCCACCTGGCTCTGGGCCTTCTGCCCCTACTCAAGGCGATAGCTCGCCACCTTCCACGTCACTGTCTTGGGAAGGCGACAGGATGTTCGTTATCATTTTTATCTCCCTGTTCTTGACCTTGACCGTGGCGAGGACTCCTTCCTAGGTTCAACATTTATATCTACGACTACTGCTATAAACGAGGATTCCGCAAGACAGCCCGTGAGCTGCTTATGGAGGCAGAGATTTCCCCTGAATCGACACCTCCGATCAATGCTAGACAAGGATTACTATTCGAGTACGTTTTCAGATTGGTTGACTACGCTCTAGATTTAATCCTTGCCTAGGTGGTGGAGTGTATTTTGGGTACTATTTACTGCAAAAAGCAATGGGGTTGGAACTGAGGACGCTATGCTCTACACACAAGTAAGTCTTGGATTACCCTCCGTACTGTTAGGGCGCAGTCAAGCCATGAGTCTTCCACGCAGCATCAGGCGCAGAGGCAAGCGCAGCAGCGGATGAACCCGCAGGCGGCTCAAATGGGTCGGTTTGTAGGTGGAATGCAGAGACCTGGGCTTATGTCTAACGGGTCCATGCCGAACGGAGTCGGGTCCGCTGCACTAACGGGTCCAGGGCCTATACCAACAGGGGGTCAAGGTCCAGGAGCTTTTCCGATGCCTGGTCCCGGCCCACAAGCAAATGGAATTCCGGGTGGCATCCCCGCTCCTGGGGGGTCATCATCAGGACCACCACAGAGCTTTGGTCAGTTGCAGAGACCACCACCCATCGGGCCTCAGCAACGGGGACCGAACGGCATGCCCCCATTCCAATCACCCACCATGTCTCACTCGCCACAGAATCATGGCGGCCCCCCCCTTCAGCAACACTCACAAGCTCCCATGGGCCAACTCGGTCCTTCGCCACACCTCACCCATCGAGGTGGGATGCTGCCACCAAATGGCCTGCAAGGCATGAATAACCCAAGTAACATGGGTGCTGCGCAAGCTCACACGCCAACTCCGGGATTTCAACAACTTGGGCGACCACCAAGTCGGTCGGCAACTCCTGGACAAAATCCTATGATCTCGCATCCCAGTCCTTCATTAGTAGCTCGTCAACCGCCAAGCGGTATGACACCTGATATGCGAGCCCAGGAAAATGCTGTCAACAATGAACTCAATCGTATTAGCCTCCAAAACTTGAATGTGATTAAGCAAGAAGTCGGACTTGGAGATAAGGACGTGCTATCAATTAGTCTGGATGACAAGGTGAGTAACGTGCTAACGATTTTGAAACACAATACTGATCGTGATGGTATTAAGCAACGTATTTTGGCCCTAGCTAGAGGACGAGGGAGGGGAAACGTTAAACCTGGTCCACCCGGCGCAACTAACGCTGCTGCAGGACCATCCGGATCGAATCCATCCATGCAAGCACCAAACCAACGAAACCAACATCAGCAACCACGTGGAAGCAAGAGAAGTAGCACGTCACCTGGAGAGGAGGTATATTAACCTGTTTGCTCTACTGAGACCACTACTAAAATAATTCTTCCAGCATGAAACGTTACCCAGGAACGACGCTTCACCGCCAGATCGCAAGCGCATCCGCCGGTCGCCTACCGGTGTGGATCAGCAGCAAGCACCACTCACGCCAATGTCTTACCCACATCCACCTCCACAAGGTGGTCCCGGAGGACCACAACAAATGTCTAACAATATGATGAGGGGTCCTATGAGCGGCCCACCCATGAACGGATTTTCCCATCCACCAGGGATGCCAAATATGGGAAACAATCCAGGCATGGGCATGCAAATGGGACAGGGTATGGGAGTGCCACAGATGGGCAATGCGATGAGTCCAGGAATGAACCATCCGGGCCCAGGGGGGATGATGGCGCCCCAAATGACACAGCAGGTTAGTGGTGGATCAAGTTTTATATGCCAGATACTTACATCTTTATATAATCAGATGCAGTTGCATGCGAGAGAAGCTCACTATCGGCAATCAATGTCGCTTCGTAATGGTGGTCTAGGCCCTGGGAACGTACTCAATAGTGCACTTCCCGGAGCTAGCTCGCCTTCTGCATCTGACCCCTCCTTCAATCCAGGTGGACCCCAAGGCCAAGGACCACAATTTTCAACAGGTCCCAGCAACCGCATGAGTCAGAGTAAACCTATGGGGATGATGCCTCCGCCTTCGCCAGCCATGAACGGCCCTCCGAAAGATCAGCCCAATTCCAAGGACAACAAGGGCACAAACTCAAACCCATCCAACAATCATCCAGAGGGCTCACCACGGAACGCACCGAACTCCGGACAGCAAGGGCAGGGCTCTACGAACCCTGGAAATCCGGGTCAAGGAGGCACTGCACCTGCGACGCCAGTACCGGTCCCAAACCAGAACATGACGGCGCCTTCCCCGTCAGCGATCCTAGGCAACCCTCCTTCCATGAACCAGTCTTCACAACCATCTACCGATTTGTTTTCTTCAGACTTTATACAGTCTGTCGCATCCTCGCTCGACGAGTTCGATCCCTCAATATTTCGATCTGATGATATCAACTTCGAGCGGGATTTTGGGCAATGGTTCAACCCTGACGATGTGGGATCGTTAGATTTGAAGTGAGTGGTTGTCTGCGCCTCTGTTATCATCAGGCATACTTTTTGGAGTTTATCTGCTTTATATCTGTGTTCATACTATTCGCGGATATATTTTATTTATACAAAAGGCTGCTCGCGCGCAGCTCATACCTTGTTAGATAGTTTGTTTGTTTGTCGAGTTGTTGCATTTGTGCCACTGTCCGTGTGTTATGTTCCTCTGTGTTTGTTTCTTAATACTCTTGCATGTATCACATTTCAATCATAGTCTCTGGACGGAGTTCTGGAATGGAATTTCTTGATACCTCGGTCTAGGTATAATGCATAGACCAGTGCCCTTGGCAAGCCACAACGTATGCTGTGCTGTAACTTGAGTGGCGCTGTTTCGGGTAAATTATTCGTATTACAGTAAACTACACATGGCATTCTAGTAAGACAGGTGCATGTTGCTTCGAGCTTGCCAAAAACAGCGAATGTGGTAATGGATATATATTTGAATTCGAAAACATCTAAGGTGATCCACGAAGAGCATCGAAAAAGGTGTCAGATTATTCAGATAGGGCACATCTTGTGTCGCCAAATTCGAAACTGTCAGCTTGGGCTCGAATGCTGGCGAGGCTCCGCAAGGAAGCTGAGCCACTCGAATTTCGCCCAAAAAGGAAAGGCGTAAGTACTTTCTCGGCTTGTTCGGCTTGTCGGCTTATTGCCCGGAACACGCCTTTGCCTCCCCGACGAGTCCCCGTTGCTATCGAATATCTCCACAAACCCAAGAAACAAGTAGGTCTTGCGTTGAGGGGCTACCGAGAACTTACACATATAGATCCCAATACATCGGACCTCGTCTGGAAGATTGCTAACAACACTCATGAATTCGAACTCCTCCTGTTCCAGGCCGCGCAAACAACACCACGAAAGCAGCCGTGAACGGGTGAAAAGAAACTCAAGTTCATTGCCGATTACATTGTACAGTGAATCCTCAATAACATCGTCTACACCTCAAGATCGGACGGTCCGGAGCAGTAAATTTGTTTAACGTCCGCACGGCATCTTTGTGACTCGACGTGATACCTAGAAACAAAAGACACACCAGTCTATATTTGACCATCATCCATTGGAGAAATATCTCAGAGGTACGAGGGTTTCTTCTGATTTTCTGCTGGCCTGCCCAATAAAAGCCGTGTAGGAATTACAGAGACTATAGAACCTATGCCGGGAAGACTGTTAGAACCTTGTCCCGAGCACGAGGAGAGTGGCTCTGAGGAATCGTCCGAGCACGAGGAGAGTAGCTCTGAGGAATTGTCCGAGAGCGACGACGGCGGCATGCCATCATTACTACCTACGTTTCCACGAACGAACCATCCAGGCCCACATCAAATGTCTAACGGTGTGGTGAGGGGTCCTATGAGTGGCTCACCCATGAACGGATTTCCCCACCCACCAGGGATGCCTCATGCGGGAACTAATCCGGGTACGGGCATCCAAATTAGTCAGGGAGTGCCACAGATGGGCAATGCGATGAGTCCAAGGAGTTTGAT
Organism: Hygrophorus russula; assembly: GCA_003314125.1. Lineage (NCBI taxonomy): Eukaryota > Fungi > Basidiomycota > Agaricomycetes > Agaricales > Hygrophoraceae > Hygrophorus > Hygrophorus russula. The sequence goes on along the minus strand of QLPE01000449.1, from coordinate 21,386 downwards.
ACCGCCTCGGGTTAGTGATTGGTCGATTTTTATACCCCAGCCTGGCAGATACTTACATCTTTTTACAACCAGATGCAGATGCATACGAGAGAAGCTCAATATCTGCAATCAATGCGGCTTTACAATGGTGGTCTAGCCCCTCGGAACGTTCTCAATGGCACCCTTCCAGGAGCTGGCTCGCCTTCTGCATCTTATCCCTCCTTCGATCCAGATGGGCACCAAGGCCAAGGGCAGGGCCTTACGAACCGTGGAAATCCGGGACAAGGAAGCACTGCACCTGCGTCGCTAGTACCTGTCCTAAACCATAACATGACGGCGCCTTCCCCGCCAGCGTTTTTAAACATCCCTCCTTCCGTGCACGACAATCCCGACTTCGAGCGGGATTTTGGACAATGGTTCATTCAAGATCTGGGATTGCCAGAGTAGGAGTGGTTGCCTGCGCCTCTGTTATCATCAGGCGTACTTTTTGGAGTTTATATGCTTTATTTGTGTTCATACTAGTCGCGGATAGATTTCATTTATACAAAGGGCTGCTTCTAGCTCATACTTGTTAGATAGTTTGTTTGTTGAGTTGTTGCATTTGTGCCATTGCCTGTGTGTTATGTTCCTCCGCTCGTTTCTTGCATGTATCATATTTCAATCATAGGAGTTCTGGAATGGAATTTCTTGCTCCAATACTCTGGTGTAAGCCTTGAAGTTCATTTTTCGATATATCAGACGCGTAGTTACCGACCGCCCTTGACTTGAGTGGCGGATAAATCGTTTGCATTACAGTAAATTACACATGGCATAACTCTCTGGAGGTACGTAGCTTCGAGCTTGTTAGTGTACGAATGTGGCGGGTAAGCTTGTCGTAGAGTAATGAACATACGTTTGAGTTCGAAAACATCTGAGGTGATCCACTGGCACGAAGATCATCAAAAAGGTGTCAAAGGTGCATTTCGTGTCGCCAAATTCGAGCTCGGAAAACTGTCAACTTGGTCTCGAACACTGGCCTCCGCAAGGTTTGAAGCTTGAAGGTCTCGGTCACGGTTGCCACTTCGAGTTGGATATAGCCACATTCATGAATTTACGCGTGCTGACATACTGGTATTGCATTTAGTCACGATACCTTGTGGTGCTTGACTCGGAACCTTGAAGGGTCGCCATAACTAGCCCCAAAATCTATGCTGGCAGAGATTGTGGCGTAGGCGTGGTATTTCTACACATAGTTCTCGTGCTTGAACTCGAGACTGGCCAGCTGGAAACGTCATGGTGGGGGCAACTATAATAAGGGATACGGACTTGCAGGAATTTGATGTAACACTTTAGCACAATAGTGCAAGGTGCATCAAGATCAAGAACATGGGGGTGTGGGGGTATGATGTAACGAGCAAGCAGGACATTGCGATCATTATCTGGCGATGAGATATCAACAATAGGAATGGGGTGGTTCTGCGGTCGGAACGCGTTGTTGGTGAGGATAGATTGAACGCATTTGGAATCTCATCGCCGCTTGCACAACGGTAGCGAGAATGACTCCACGTTGTCCCCTGCTTGATCGTTATTATTATCCATCGCATTGGGCTTCTGCACAACCACTGTGAGTGCTAACTCGAGTATTAAGACTTATGGGTAAACTAACCGACCCTCGCACAGGCCGGCCACTCTATCCCTTATTCTGAGGTTGTGACCGTGATGGGACCCACAGATCACATTTGGGACACAGCTTGCCAGCACCCGCGAGATGGAAGAAGCGGATCATTCTGCAACGTTGCTGATATACCCAAAATCACTTGTGACATTTGATGTATGAATTCAGATTGTTTGGACAATCGAGTCAACAACTTCGACTAAAATTAGGTATAAACCGTCAACAGCCGCCTTTCCACAGGTACAAACACGATGCTCACCTCGAGGAGGCAATTGTAAAGGGCCAGCGGCCTCAACGTTCATCACAGTGTCAATTAGGCAGTGCAAAATACCGAATTTCAATTATTTCGG
>QLPE01002930.1:159-13060 GCA_003314125.1 Hygrophorus russula | reverse complement strand
ACAACTTCATCAAGCTCAGTTTGAGCCTTACGCTGTGCCTCGGGGAATGTTATCATGGCAAGCGTGAACCACGTAAGCATAGAGGATGACTGAAAGGACATAAAGATGTCGATATAATCAAATCCGATCAAGAACACGAACCGTATCAGACCCCGCGGCGCTAAATAGCAGAAATTACACAAAGGTCTGTATGACGTGCAGACAACTTACTATATGGCAGCAGCAAGCCAGGACGCTTCAGTGTTAGACATATTGTGACGCTCTGATGTTTCAGCCAATGTAGCAGAGAAACTGGGACGTTGCTCCTGTCCACTCAACTGATTGTAAATTAGAATAACTAGAAGGCGAAAAGGGGAGGTAAACTATCCTTACCACACGTTTTTGGACTTCAGAGTATGTGCTACCGAACGCTTTGCTGTATGACAAAAACCAATCTTGGGCCTCTCTCTTCCATTTGGCGAGTGAGCGGGGAAGATAGTTCAAAATTGGAAACATTTCGACCGCATAAGCTCCTGCTGCATTTTAGCAACGGTGCGAGTAAGGGCCAACAGAACGAACCGGGAATAGATGCTCGAGCAAGTCTGTTGGTCATATCGACGATAGTCGCAACGGTCGGATCCGAAGGCGACTTCAATGGAGGGGTATCGTAGACTGTCGATGCGACAGCAGACGCGGCTGATCTACAGAATGCGCGTATCGGGATCAGAAACCACAGTCACCATAATGCTATTCTCACCGTTGAAAATGCTCACTCCAGTTGTGTGGATTTTTTATCAAGTCATTTACCACAATGATTGCCTCGTATTGCTGAACAGGGTGATATCTTGGTACATTCCTCATAGTGAGGGCTTCGTGGGCAATACGACGCATACGACGCCACCTACATGCGACTAAGCTGTCACGGACACAGTAAGAAGTAGGAGAAAGCATACAATTCTCCATATCTCATAAGTGGGAGCAGCATGCCTCTTGTTAGTATTTCGCCAGCGACGATGCTCCGAGGACGGTCGATGTAAATACCAGCACGACGGTCCAAAATATCGGCTGCGATCTTGGGGTCGTTCAGAATTAACATATGTTGACCGGCCAAGTTCAGATAGACGATTGGACCTGGTGGAAGGCGGCCATTAATGGTCATCTTGTCCAGAGGAAGGAAGATGGCTCACCATAAATCTTCTTCCACTCTGCGAAACTGCTAGTGTGCCATGGCCGGCCTCCGAGTTGAAGGGCGTTCCCCAACAATGGGAGCCCTTTAGGACCAGGCGGGAGTCTGTTCCTCGGGATGGCTGTGAACCATCTTACGAGCAGGTAAATCCCAGGCAAAATTGAACCCAATAACAACGTCAGTCGAAGCGAGGAAAGATTTGTCCAAATGACCCGGCCAAACTCGATGACTGTGGAATACATGCTGGGCTTGTAAAAACCATGGTTTGTCTGTTATTTAAGTGGTGCACTGGTGAGGCTGCGGATTGAGAAGAGGTAGGAGAAACTACATTTGCTCACCAGGGTCGATGGTAAGTGGGCCTCCCATCGCAGAACACCACTCGAGTTTGGTTTGAGTGCTGACGATAAAGGTAGGTCCTTTGCGTCAGTGCCTTATCATCTCCCCCCCCCCAATTTTGTCAAATATGAATCGTACGCTATGCCGGATGGGCTTTGCGTGGTAAATCCAAGTTCACAGATCTTTGCCTATTAAGAAGATGCGCGATCATGGGACGAACGGTTATACCCGAATGGCCATATTTGCCGGCTATACCCGGACCTCAGCGCTCACTGAGCGATGCACATAAATTGCGTCATATTACAGAATGACCCAATTAGGTATACAGTATAGATAGAGTCGCAGACCCTTATCGTGAGACCAGGCACTAATCGTGCATCAGGCTAGTTCCATACGTAACATCTTAGGTGGACCCTCTAGCATAAACTTCTTTTCTCTTGCGTCCCCTCCCATCTCCCATATGTGCTGCGGCTGCGGAGTATTAAAAGGAGGAGCGAGAAGAGTGGAGGATGCCCATTTCATTGGTTGTTCAATAGGGGTGACAGGTAGCGATGCGGTGGGCGGTACGCCCATATTCGCTACTGACAACCTTTTATAGCCACTCAAGTCATTCTTCACCATGGCAAATAGTTTCCGCTTGTCGACTTTGTCATTACTTGTAGTAGGGAATTCATCCAAAGCTAGATATTGGCTAGGAACGGCGTAGTAAGGTTGACTTGTAGCGGCCGCGTCGCACACTTGGGCGAGATCAACTTGAGAAGGTGTGACGAATCCCCAGATTTCAGATCCGACGAGGAGAGCCACGGCATTTTTAACATCTTCACAGGCCTGGTGTATGTAAGCATTGAATACGTGGCGACATTGAGAGAGGGTGCATAAAATTTACCTGCATAACGGCAGAAACTCCATCCAACTCGACGCGAAATGCCTTGACTTTGACCTGATCGTCCGCACGACCCATATGATCTAACTGGCCATCCGTCCTCCACCGCCCCAGATCGCCCGTGTTGAACATCATACCACCATCAATAAAAGGATCCCTCTTCCAGCGTTCCGCTGTTTTCTCCGGTAGATTTAGGTAACCATTACTGACACCGACACCGCCGACCCACATATATCCGACTTCTCCTATGGCAACTGCACGTGTACTATCCGGCTCGCGCGAGAGGACGTATACATTCGTATTCGGGATGGGTTTACCAATAGACAGCGGGTACTCAGGCGTGTGCAGTTGGACAGTGTTGCAAATTGAGATCTCGGTAGGACCACAACAATTATTAAATGACGTATGCCGTGCCCAGTTGTCGGCAAGCACTAAGTTATTGTAAGCGCCACCTCGCGAGTATCAAATGAGAGAAGCTCACGCTGGGGGCATGGTTCACCGCCAACAATGACATGTTTGATGTTTGGATAATTTTCGGGAGCGTGCTTTTCCAGTACACTCGGCGTCGCAATGACGATGTCGACTGTTTTCATGAGCGCGATCCATTCCGCCTTGGACCCTCCGCGAATGCAGAGGGTGGCGCCGTTGTACAATGACCCGAGGATCTCCCATGCGCCCATGTCAAAGGCGATGTTGAGGAGTTGAGCAACTCGCATGCCTGGTTTCATGCCCACGTTTCCAGGAGGGCCACTGAGTACTGCATCATCCAATGAGACAGGATTCAAAAATTACACCTAGAAACCAACCGTTTGTGACACCCTGGTGTCTGACATCAACCCCCTTTGGCTTACCTATGGGAAGGGTGAGCATCTGAAAAATTTTCGGGATATTAGACCATACCTGTCGTGCCCGAGGTGTATATACAGTAAGCACCGTCATTTGGCGAAGACCGGTCTTCAACTTGACTTGCATCCGCATTGGACAACTGGTCATCACGGATGGCAGTATCAAGACAGATCTTTGGAACGTCCGAGACACGATCTGCGAACTCATCCATCACAAGCACAACGCTCGGTGCTGAATCCTTCAGCACGAACTTTAGGGTTTCGTCCGTGATATTGACCGAGTCCAAGGGCACATACTGCGCCCCACTCTTCAACACCGCAAGAACAGCAGTGACGAAGGCCACGGATCGTCTGGCGAGGATGCAAGCCCGCTTTCCAGGACCAATGCCCTGGCTGCGAAGGCGGCGTGCGAGCCTGTTCGCTCGTATTTCGAGCTGGGCATAGGTGATGGAATCATTTGCCGCAGTATGTTCGACCGCAACAACGTCAGGCTGCGTACGGGCAAACTTCTCGAATGCATGATGAATGATGGGTATGTCCACATTGCGTGTGGGGCCGATGCCATACTGATAGAACAGCTTCTGGTCGGCAGATGACAAGTGAAATAAGGTAGCGGAAGGCATATTGTGGAAGCCGACGGAAGCTTAGAGACCGCCAACTTATACCTTACACCATAAGTATAGGAGTAATTTAAGGAGGCAAATGAATGGCTTGATCATTTCTCTCTTGGATAAAGTCTCGATCATGCGGGAATAGAACCAATGATGATCACTCACGACTGAACCAACATTATGTCTCACAATAATACATTTTGGTCGCTGATACTCCTTTTCCCCACTTTTAATACATGGAAGATGGAATGAAGGCGAATTTGGTGCATTCACAAAGATTTAGGGGCAGAGCAAAAGTGCCATATAGGTATCACAACTAGGCAAGCTAGTAAATTATAACGTCATAACGAAAGTTAAAATGAGGGCTTCTTATCGCTGTTCCCTTCTGGAAAAGAATAGCCCGATGCTGATTGCGATTCGACGTCTTTCGGAACAAAGGAACCCGAAACCGCTGGCCTTTCGCGGGATTTGACATAACTGTAGAGTAGTGTTCCACACAGAATAGTGAATACGGAAGCGGCACGTTGACTGAAGGTGTATTTAGTTAGTATTTCCACGTAAATGGTAAATGGGATGAATGAACGTACGTAGTGAGAACGTCGCCAAATACTCTAACACCAATCGCAACCTGGAGGACACTTCTCGCAGCCTTGAATCAAAGATAAATTGGTTGAAGAGTGGACCAACGAAAATAGCGACTGACACTAGAAAACATATGGGTGACAGGACTCGTCACCTTGACACTGAGGATACCCGCAATACTGATCAAAAAACCAAATACGCCGGTAACCAGATTACCCCACGCAAAAGTAGTCCAATCCCAGTCTCCGTCATTAGCCATCTCCAAAAATTCTGAGACTTCGCCCTTGAATATTGCCAGACTCCCGAGTATCAGTGCAGACCCGAAATTCGCCCAATAAGAGAGCATCGTGGGACTCCCATTGACGTGGGAGAGTGATGACTTGACGAGAACCGCATGAAAGGCTATGGAGAGTGAAGAAATAAAGCCGTAGAACAAGGCCAGCGGTGGGAGTATCGCGTGTGCAGGTAGATTATGAGAGAATGATGTCCCTAGAAAAAATCCCAGCGTAACGACCGAAGCACATCCCACGACAGAAAACGTCGGGAATGTGCCACTAAATATCGATACCACGGCTATAGTTATGGGGAGGACGAGCCCGCGAGCAATTTGATAGAAGGCGGCCTCAACGTCACGCAGGCAGAGAGCGTTGAAAATAAAACCCACGGCATCGACGAGGATCAAAGGGGCAAGTTTTCTCGCAGTTGTCATTTCAATAGCGGGCACTTGTACGTGGGAAGAGAAGAGGGCCGTGAAGTTGAGAAGGAGGACCGTTGTGACTGATTGAAAGAACATGAAGAGGATCGTAAGATTTGGCGCAGAGTTCAGGACCATCTTGTTCACGAACACCATCTATCACCTTGCTTAGTTGACTTCCCGAGCGAGGTACAAAAGACATACCACAAGGGCTGCTGCCATGTAAAAACTGACGACGCTGACGACCCGAATAGACACTGCCATGACTGTAGCTCACCAAGGAGTTCAGGCCCAAGGCTTGATAATAGGTGATGGTGTAGAGCCTGAGAGACAGTAAGAGTCATCAACTTCATCCCCAGCTTGCCGCCTGGGCGACGCTCTTGGGAACCAAGAATTTCTCAAACTCCTTCTCCTAACGGTGGGTGCAAAATTACATGTGAACGCGGTTTATACTCGACAACGATGTTTATTCTCTAACAGGTAGGCATCTAATTACTAGTAGGTCCGAGTCTTAACGATCGACTTCGAAAATTTGCACAATTGTACGATAGGAAATACGGTTTACACGTCGGAACATGGAAATAAAGGGTTTTTTACACAAAAGATGAGCATATACCGGTGTACTGCAGCTCTCGATGTGCCACGGAACCATTTTTGGCAGAGGTCTAGACCGCCGTTCGAGATCGGCAAATAGAAGTCCCCTGTAATACGAGTATTCAGGGGCGCAGGTACTAGTAGGAGCCATTCAGCCATTCATCGGAATCAAGCGGGTCGTTCTGGCCCCTGTCCCCGACTTGTCTCCTATCTTACCACTCCAAGATCTTTGAATAAATTAACCTACGGGTTGGCGTACTTGGTGTCCACTCCACAATGTTGCCCCGTGTTCGAATCGTTGCGTCCCTTGGCTTCTTCATCTTTGCCATGACATTTCTCTTGCCAATACCTCCGGTCCAGATCTCAAGATCACGGAGACCAAATGGAGTGATATTCATTCTTTTACATCCTTCTCGGATGGCACAAGCGACTGTTGCCCTGCGCAATGTGGAAGACCGTTTTAACCGCCGTCTAAAATATCCTTATGTCCTCTTCACAGGGGAGGACGAAGCCGGGGCCATAACAGACGAGTATAGGGACAAAGTTGCCTGGATAACCGAGGGAAGAGCAACATTTGGTATGCACCCTCATGATTTCGTGGCGTTCATGCTAAACAAGTGTGTTCTTAAAGCTACGGTCACGACAGAGGCTTGGGACGTTCCTCCCTCACTGAACAAAACACTTGTAGAAGACTCCGTACGCAACATCGGGTAAGTTCCACCTTTGCCGTTTTGATTTGAATTTATACCGTCTATAGGTTTACTCTTGGATACCGATCCATGTGTCGATATTACTCGGGTGAGACCCAGTTTTGGTCTTGTCCAACCTTGGCTGACTGCAAACGATACATTCGCAGGCTGGTTTTGGCGCCACTCAGCTCTTCTAAAGTACGATTGGCTTTGGAGACTAGACACAGATATAGTGTTTCACTGCGATGTTGTGCGTGTGAACCATTTCCACCCTGTCGTGTTTATTAATTCGGCTATCGAATAGCCGTATGATCCAATCGAACGAATGATCTCACAGAAAGCGTTATATGGTTTATAATTCCCTTAAGGCAATCCCCAGGTGATTCCAACTAACGTCGCTGTCGCTCCCTAGGATTTGTCCAGATAAGCTTGGACGGGGCGTGGGTCCAACCGACCCTTGCGTCGAATGTGTCGCGTTTTCTTGCAGAGAATGCACAACTGGTCCCCAAGGACGCAAACTTGGGCTTTGCCTGGAACGATGCCGCTGCGATTCAAAAAGCCATGAGTGGCCATGCGGGGTCAGACGATTGGACCAAAGAGTGTATGTATGTACGTATACATATCCCCTGTTCTGCTGCTGTTCCTATGGCCAAGGCTCATCTCCACGCTAGAACAACTTTGAAATATCCCATCGAAGCGTCTGGGAAAGTGAAATCTACACTAAATTTTTCGAGTTCCTTGATCGGGCTGGCGGCACGTAACGTTTTGCCTTGGTTACCTTCGCTCGCGCTTATGTGAAGTTCTAGGCTTTTTCTACGAACGGTGGGGGGACTCACCTGTTCATTCGTTCGGACTCGCAATGTCGCTGAGGAAAGACCAAGTGATGCACTTCTCGGACCTGGGGTAAGACTCGACTTCGGGCTCAACAACCTGACTGACTTTTCATACCGTACCGACAGATATCAACATCAGGGATGGCCATACGAGTGCCCTGAAATTGATCGGTGTGTTTGTATAAAAGAAGGTGTTGCATTGGGTGCGTCACAGTGTTGTATTTGTTTCGTTCCGACATCTAACTTATATCAGATTTCAACGATGGAGCATATAAGTGAGTATTTTTTAAATTGTCTTACATGAAGGATACTGACGCGGTGCAGATGGTATAACGCCTCAGATAGGGCTTAAGATGACTAGATGCAACGTGGATATTGAAGATTCCCTTAAAATATAAGGATAGCGCCATTCATGAAGGCGCGGGATTGACGGGAACAATTGTAGCCATAGATGGCAGGATACATGGACGAGGTCATATACATGAATAATTAGGGTCTTAACGATGATGGGTCCGAAACAACTGTCAAGTGAAGTCCAATACGAAACCTCGCTACCTTAGATTTAAAATTTCGCACCTCGCACCCACGACTTGCAACAAGCGCCGAGTGTTCCGAGCTAATAGCGAACGATCTACTTCTTCGCGATCCACTTGTCCACAACCAACCGTGAGTGGGCACGTCAACGACTGCCTTGGGAGCCATATCTCGGACTACCCACATCAGGATGGACAGTGACGTTGTGGAACTTCGTGAGCAAATGAAACTTGCGACATGCCTAGACGTATTCTCGGAAAGATGTCGGATGGCACCGTAATTCTTCAGGTCTTTGAAAAACCAGCATTTGGATCTATGTGACGAAATACATTCCAAGTGACTGTCTAAAAGGAAACGGCTCCTCGTGAACTTGTGTTCAGAGTCAAAGGAGACACGGTCAATAGTCAACACTAGATCGTTTATTGGCCTTGGGGATGGATAGGAAACTGGCTCAAGTACACATGCCGTCGATTTGAACGTGGAGCATTCGTATACTGACCATGATGGCCTATTGCTTGTAATATTCCTAGAGAACGGATGCATAGTTGCGTCGGACGGTTCGAGCTATCGGTCAGGAACATAAGTTCTCAGGCTTATCCGATGAGGCTGTTGGACAACAACAGCAAATAATCTTTCGCCATCATGGATGCCCCGATAGCCTCAGAGATTCAGATAAATGTGAAGGGTGAGTCTTGACATTTCCAACATTTATAAATGCACGTAACTGTATCTGTAGGCCCCAGTGAGCTCAAACTCCAAATATCGATATCAACAGACAAGACCGTTCTCGAGCTCAAACATGCAATAGCAGAGAAGTCGAATGTCGAGGCTGATCGTCAAAGACTTATCTACTCCGGTATGTCATCCATTAACTAAACCCGTACTACTATAGTCACATTCTATATGAATCATATCAGGTCGCGTGTTGAAAGTAATATGTCATTCACATTCATAAATATGACAATGATGCTTATGCCCCACCCCCTAGGATGAAGACGCCCTTTCGGTGTACAAGATCCAGTCATCTCACACAATTCACATGGTGAAAGGTGTCTCTCGCTCGGCTGGGTCGTCCCAACAGCAAGCAGCTCCACAGGCGCTTCCCACTATGCAGTCCGGCCAGAATCCTCACGATCCACTCACACAATTAAACAGCCATATGGGATATGGAGCTCTGGCCGGTGTGAACCCATTCGCGGAGATGGGCTTGAATCCTAACGATCCGAACATGGTACGCTAGGTAACTCATGATCGGAGACTTTGATTGTTGACGTGGCTTTTCTCAGCTTCAGACAATGATGAGTTCTCCCCAGTTCCTGCAACAAATGTCAAGCGTCATGTCCAATCCTGCCGTCGTCGATCAGATTATTGCTTCTAATCCCCAACTAGCCGCCATGGGTCCGCAAGTCAGGGAAGTTTTCCAAAGCGAGCGATTCCGGGAGATGATGTAAGTATCTCATTCTCAGCTGACCGTCCATTACTCAGCACAACAAATTTCTAGTGCCAATCCAGAACGTTTGCAACAAATGCTCCAAATGGCTTCTATGTTCCGTGAGTCCGGAAGCCCATTTATTGCCAATCCTTTCGGTGCCCTGGGTGGTGCCGGCGCTGGTGGATTCCCCGCCCCAGGAGTTCCAACTACCGGAACTGGTTCAACTACTACGCCTCCCGCCCCCAATGCACAACCAGGAACAACGCCCGCAGGTTTCCCGCCTTTGTTCCCTCTTGCCAACGCAAATGCTAGTGCAGGTGGGAATGCGTTTCCGTTTGGAGCTGTCGATCCTGGCATGATGCAACAGCTCCTTGGGTCGAATGCCGCCGGCGGATTTGGCACCAGTGGACTTGGCGGGTTCCCGTTTGGCGGTACTGCTCCTACTGCTCCTACAGATACGAGATCTCCAGAGGAACGGTTTCAGGTTCAGCTACAGGTGCGTAGTATTTGTGTCCAGGCAAAAAGTCCTTCATGCCATGATTATTTTTCGTAGCAACTGCAAGACATGGGCTTCCTGAATGCATCCCAGAATGTTAGAGCGCTCCTAGCCACGGGAGGGAATGTTCATTCCGCTATAGAATACATTCTTGGTGGGGGAGGATTGTAACAGCTTCAATGCGTAATGTATCTTGTTCCTGCTCTTACGATATTGGTTTCTGCTGCAATGTACATTTGTTCGATCAGCTTACGAGAAAATATTTTGAACGATACGGACTTGATGAACGCAGACCTGACTGATTATTTTTGACTTACAGGTTCGGTTCTACTTTGGTCATCTAGTTCACGGTGAGTATGTTTAGCTGTAAAGTGCCGTTTTCTAACGACCGGCTTTCTTAGGGGCCCGGGTTTCCCAGAGTAGATCAGTCCGCTTACCATCAGATTAATCTGATGCTGAGTGCCAGCCGAAGGCATCAACAGTGCCTCTTCCCTTGGACAATCACGATCGAAAAATGGATTAGGAACCGGCCGGTATGGAGATATGTGCATGCGCAGCAATTTCCGCTAGCTAATATCAAGACGTACTCTCCTGTCATTGATAGGTGGTAGGTTTGAGAGTGATGCCTGACTCGACATCAAACCTAGTGTTCCTCAGTGCTGCCTTCGACCAGTCGCAGCTGCTGTCAGCACTAATGATATAGGAAGTGCCTTACCCGGAAAACTATCCCGAGCTATCGAAATAGCAACATTGAGCTTACCTACTACACCTATGGTTTAGCAGTCTTGCAGGCTTATCAGGGTCAGGGTCTACCTTGGTCAGACTTTCTCGTTCAGTTGCGTAGGTAATTGGTTTTTGCAAAAAGAGTTTTGGTGAAGAACAGCATGCATTGATCTTAGGCACGTGTGCATGTCGATCCGGCAGCACTTGCTGCCTCGAGGCCATTATCGATACGCATTATCCTCGACGAATACGTCACGGCAGCGTGGCACAGGGCTGGGAAGTCTTCAGGTGCCATTTAGCAGAGGTTTCTGTGACACCGTCATACATGAGCTCAACCGAAGCCTTACAGTGAGTGCTGGGCGTTGTTTGTCTTACTTGTGGCCTTGGTGCAGAGCAGATGCCTGTGGGTACCGTCACGGTGGAAGACGGGGTTACGCGTGCTAAGCACCTCAGGCTTGGCCTTTTTGATCTGAATGATTTCAACGCCCAATCCAGTTTCGCCCAACTTCCTGGGTCCCTGTTCGTCGACGCGACATTCTCCATGATCATTGTCGTGTAATAAGGCTCCTTGCCAAGCAGCCGCTTTCGTCTCTCCACTTTATGTATGTGTAATTCCTCTCTCTTCTGGTTCCATGCGAGACTTTCCATACTCATTAGCATGTCAGGGTCTTCCTTGCCGAGCACTCTCTGTCTTGTCTCCATTACTATGACGTTGATAGTGCACTTTTATTATTTGGGCCCCGCTAATTGTATTTGCCCTCGCGCGACATTTGTAAGTGCCTTTCGCTCGGTCCTCCAGATTTTTGTTAAGAGGTGTACAGCGGTCAAAAGTATATAATAATGGTAGTACAGGTTACAGACATGTATTTGGAATGCTTTCAAATCGAATCATGTTTGCTGCGAGTCGTGAACTGACGTCGTCAACACAACTATATGCATGCCGAAATCCTGACCCTTCTCGCACAATATCAAGCATCTGTGCCTTGCAGCCTGCTCCCATCTGTCCGAATTGCAAATTCTCAAATCTCTTGAAGGCTTCGTCATAGGACAAGGGGTTTCGGCCATCGAGTAGGTACCGTGCCATGCCATTCCACCAGATCGCAAACCAATCCTGACTACAGCGTTCATGGTCAGGGCAGTTGTCCGAGTGGGAGGTGATAGCAGGTGGTTCGGCAGCCACGATACGCTTGTGCTCATCCAGCACCTCCTTAACCTCAGCCATAGCCTGATAGACGTTCGGGCCCATCATCCTTTTGTGCTTGACTGTGAGCTCATGAAAGCAGAGCTCAACAACACGCTTGAACCCAAATTGTAGAAGATTGCGTTTGTTGAATTCGAGGCCAAGCTGGATCAGGTGGGCAGGGTGGAAGGTCCACCTATTAAAGAAGATACTGTGCACAGCTAACTTCTGGGCTGCCTCTGCTATGAGAAAGCGGCTGAGGTAAAGGAGTCATACACAAACATCATTTGACATTTGTGGGGGGGTGAATCTAACTGAAGTGAGATGCCAGTGGGCTGAAAAACTGAGGGCTTGACTCACGCGCTGTATGACTGTGCAACAAAAATATCAAATTCTTCTTCCTCAATATTGGGAACGAAGATAGGTCTTTCTTCAGTCCCTTCTTCCTGTCCTGGATTTTGGGGCATGGAGAACATTTGTTCGAACATACGAGATGCTCGTGATATTGTTTTAGCATCCAGCTTATACAGCGTTCTCGCAACCTGTCAAAACCCTTGAATCTTAGACCTTGAAATTAATAATTGACACGCACCTGAAGTACATGCATCCCTTGGACATCCCAGTGTACTGAATGTCTCGTCAAGCCGTCCTGAGGTACAGTCAACATTCGTGTTGTATGATATTTGGCTACGTTGGAAATTAATTACAAAACCAACCGAGCACGGTGACTCGACCTATCATTCTAGACACCATGCCTGGTATTTTTCCCCAGCCTGATTTTATCAAACTTGCCACCAGTCTCAAGGATGTTGTCACCGAAATCGAGCGGATCCCAAATATTCCTCCTGGCCAGGATAACCGTGATCTGAGAGATCTTCTCCAAGCTGTGAATAACAAGCTTGATGGCTTGACCAATAGGTTCGAGGATTTGAGCACGAAGGTTGATGAGTTGACAGTCACAGTCAATGAGTTTAAACCAATGTACGTATATAATAATTGCACCCTAACTTAATACTTACTAATGATGCTACTGTCGATAGCCAGCAACAGCTAGCACTCCTGCCGATGCAACTGAAGAATGCAAGTGCAGGGCGTAGTGCTCCCTTACATGGATTAAATGGCCTACTCACTCCGCCAGCACCCAGAACGCGCTGATACGCATTATATCAGTTCAAGTTCGGAATCGCTCACTTTACCACTTTCGAACAGCACAGGTCCCTTGCGAAAGAGCCAAGTTCTACGAAATCGAACTCTTCGCAACATTCGCACTTCGCATGTCACTTCGCAGCTTCGCACAGCTCTAT
>QLPE01000443.1:2350-18078 GCA_003314125.1 Hygrophorus russula | reverse complement strand
GCTGGTCCAAGGTTTTATGCCACTCGCCACATGGGCAATTTCTTAATATAGTAGTAAATAGCATAAATACTTGTAAATAGGAAGCCACGCATGTAGCCGTGCGGCTGCGGGTGTGGGAAGATAACATATATCATCCCACTGCCAACCGCTCACACAGTCTGTGTCAAATATACATATTTGAATACTCAGATTGTGAGCAAGGCATAAGGGACTGGTATTAGCCATATAAGTACCACCCTCCTTACACAGAACACACAGTCGATGTCACCAGGACTGACATTTCCTCACTGACAAAGACAATCAATGCAGATGGAGGTGGACTACCATCAGAAAGCCAAAGAACAAAAGGAAAAACTAGAGGACACATGAGTACTTTCACTACCTCCTTTCTATTCCCAATTTCGAAATTTTTTGTGGACAGTACTTTAACTCAGCTGTAAAGAATTACTCCAACAATAAAGTGATTTTTAGACTACAAATGACTGCCCTCATTACACTCACCCAGCACATTGTCCTTGAATGATACCCAACAATTTCACATGCAAGACACAGACTGTAACTAAAGCACAGTAACAGTAATCCCAAGTGCCCACACTCATACAATTACATTTGAGTCTAAGAGTTTATGAAGGTACAGATGCATCCACTTGAGATATTACGTGCTGAGATATGAGAAATTCTATATTCTGATAGGTCTGTGATGTGATATGGGTGAGGAACACTGCGGAGTCTGGCAGTGGGCAATGGCCTACACGTGACCTTGCTGTGCTGGTGGGACACCGCCTGGCGTTGTAAGCCTTATCCACACATCTACGACCTCAATACTCTGCACTAATTCAAACGAAATCTTCACGACATGTCGCTTATAGACCAAATAAAAGATGGATTGACTAGGGTGCTGCCAGCAAAGAGCCCGTCAAATAATGTTTCAACGTCCATGTCTGGAGGTATCGCAGGTGGTCATGGCATGGTACCTTTTGAAGACGATGTGAGCCTTCTCATTGACTGGTTTTTTACGAAAATTCCGTTGCTGGTACACCATATACGTTATACCGGCCCTGCGAGTTCTAGGATTCTATTTCAACCATGTTACATAAGCCATGTTCTCTTTGAATGGCATCGGATGCTGCTGGTCAACTCGTTCTGATCCTTATAGTCCCTCTCTTGTGGATTCTATGGATATGGGTTCATCACACAATAAATCACTACCGCTTGTGCTGACCAACACTTAACGCAGATGATCGTCTCAAAGCCGGCAATCGTCTTTCATTTGTCTCAAGTGTTCTTCAACTTCCTTGCAATGGCGTGTTTCGCTAGCGTGGCTAGTTTTCAAGCCCGTTTTAAAGTTGGCCCATGTAAGGTCATGAGCCTTGACGCGTCGAAACACCACTGACGGCCTGCAAAGCCGGCTTGTCAGGCTTTGCCCTTTTCATATCAATTTTGGGTATATTCCTGCCGTTGTTCATGCTTCTTATCCCAGTCGCGTATGAAAAGTACGACAAATTCAACCGTCTCGCTCGAACACTGAAAGAAGTACGCGTATCGTTTATTCTTACCGGGGCTGGTTCCGTCACGAGTCTTCTAATAGCGTAAGCCGGTGACACGTTTTGTACTCTTTCCCCTCCTTAAACCAAGTCTTAGATTTATTGTGACAATATCAGCGTGGACAGAGCCAGGATGTAAAGATGCCAGTAAAGACCCTAACGCGAGCAAAGGCGATGATTTCAAGAATGGTCTGCCAGGGTGGTGTAATACAAAGAAGGCGGGTGCTATCTTCTTTTGGTTGGCATTTAGTAGGTCAGACACGTTTCCTGATGATCTTAATCTGATCACAATTCCTAGTCTTCTGGGGAGCGTCACTGGGCCTTCTGATTATGGATTGGCGGTCAGGGAAAATTCATGGGCCACTGGACCCACCTTTTACACACCCACCGACTGAACAAGGAGATGTGGAGGGATATGATGAAGGTGATGACGAAGAATCTGCGTATCACCAGCCCATACAACACGCAGACAGCAACTTTTCCGATATAAATCGATATTCTGCACCACCTGCCACCTTTGTCAGTTCGACAGGGGCACCAAGACCAAGTATGGATGCTTATGGTGCATTCTCAGACCCAGCACCTAGGGGATTTGGGAACTCTGGAAGTGTAGCACCTATTCTTCCCGAACCAGATCTTGGTCCGCGAGTGAGTAGAACGATGCAATACGCTGACCCGTATGCTGCAGTTCGTGCATCGATTGGTGCGGTTAATAGCCCACCACCTGGTTACGAGAGTCATCAAAGTTATCGTTGATTTGTATTTTAGTTTTATTTATGATGATGATATGATTAGTAATCCAATTCATTCACGTGATACACTTGAAATGAACGTTACACAACTCGAATCACCGTCTACAATAACTCAATTTGATCAAAAATTACCTTTAAATTCTACAGAAAAAGATGTAAATGTAATGAATGTTCTTTTACTTTACATTAAAACAAAGATTTTTTAATTCTTACTTTTTTCTAGTTTCTTTCATTTCGACAACTTAACAAACGTGCAAGAGTCAGACTTTCTCCAATTCCTTTTACTCAATTACCAGTCAATTGTAATTTATTATCAGTCGCTCATTTAAAAGGTTGGTTCGCTGCTGTCATTCAAGACTCCTCAGGTTTTTGTACGTACTTTCTTAATCCTTTGTACACCCCCCCCGTTTGCTAATAAAATTTTCTCAGCTCTCATATTTGCAACCCTTACCGATTTGCGCGAGACTTTCTCTTCATCTAGCCTGAATGATGAAATCCAGTTTACTCCTAAACGATCACTCCCAGTAGTACCAGCGATTCCAACAATCCTTGTTTTTGCCTCACATGATTCACGAATGCTTGTAGGCCTGACAAGCGGTCAAATCCTAGTTTACGATACTTCAATTTTGTTTACGTCCGGATTCGACAACGTACTTCCTTTACATTCATTCCCATCTCTGTCATCAGGTCCTCCACGACAGATTTTACCCAACCCTGGGGATATGCCAGACCTGGTCGCAACTCTACTACAACCGGGCACTTCACAATCTGTTCAAATTCTGGACGTCCAGAAAATGGAACCGGTTGGTGGCTGGCTTAGTGGTAACACACCAGATACAACTCCTATTTCCTGTACGTTCATCATTATTTCACTTTGGAATTTGTGCTCAATAACACTCAGTGTCCTGGTCGCCGAAAGGCAAACAATTAGCAGTGGGCCTCTTAACCGGTGACATTCTCACTTTCAGCCCATCCGCAACAGCCTCCCTCAAACTCCGACTTCCGCCTCTGCTCTCGCCCACTAACGAACCTCAATCCCTCGTTTCAATTGTTTGGCTTTCTAGCCCCACGTTCTACGTCATTTACGCACCACAAAGTCCTCCAGATGCCGAACAGTCTCACTTTGTCGTAACACAAGACCCCAAGTCATCCACCCTGTCTTCTTCCAAATTCACTTTGCCTATCTACCCCTTTCCAGGAGCCACTCCCAGCCCATTCTCCCTCCTCTTACGAAATTGGGATCCCATCAAGATGAACTTGCTCGTTGGAGATAGGTCTTCTTCTGACATTGCTGTCATTGGTATCATTGGCAACGACTGGCACACTTTTAATTTGGAGGAGACCGCCACTCCGAGACTTCCTCTCGACAAAGATGGAAATGAGACAATGTTGCTTGCACTCGAAGTCGATTTGTCGTCTTCACAAACATTACGGACAACTGTTGCAGGCGAAGATGTCGAGTTGCCGCCTCCGCCAGTCATGTATGCTTATGCCGGCGATGGGACTCTGCAAGGGTGGTACATCGTGAATGCTCAAGGCACCCCCTACCCTGGGATGATCCCCCCTTCTGCGGGGAATCCCCAACCGGCAATGGAGACTACTATGTCTGGTCAAACACCCTCGCCGTTAGCCCAGCCTGCCAACAATTCTGCTTTCGGTCCAACCGGGTTTGGTGTCCCTGCGACGGGCTTTGGGTCATTTGGGAGTTTGGTGCAACAGCAATCGCCGCCGCGAGCATCTCAAGCCTTGGAACAAGTAAAACCTGTTTCTGCGTTCGGAAAGAGTGGCTTTGATGCCAAGTCAAGTACTACGTTTGGTCAACCCAGTTTCCCTGCTCCTCCCGCGACTATGGCGCCTTCTAGCGGCGGCTTCGGGGCGTTTGCTTCGGGAGGCTTGGCCACCTTTGGGACACCGTCACAAAGTGGAGCAAATCTACGGCCTGCATGGGCCACAGGCGGCGGCGTAGGTAACGGGGACTCGAACAAGAATGTTTTCGTCGGTGCAAGTGGGTTTGGAGGTGGGTCCGTGTTTGGGAACAAGGAGCCAGCCCAGGACATGTCGGTCAAGCCGAGTGCGACAACAAAATCACCACCATCCTCCCCCGAACCTCGGCGGTCCCTTTCTCCTTGTGGAATCAATGATAGCCCCCCAGCGTCACCGTCACCACTTGGGGCTGGTTCGGCTACATTCCTCACAGGCGCATTTGGGCAGCTCACGACTTCGAGCACCGGATTCAAGCCCGCAAGTGGTTTCGGCGCATTCGGAAGTGACGCCCAACCTTCTACTTCTCCTTTTTTCAATTCCCCTTCCGAAGTGAAACCTATTTCAGTTTTTGCTAGCCCCCCTTCGTCGCCGCCTGCTACGAATACGCCCACCTTTGGGACAGCTTCTGTTCTTGGCAGTGGAAAATCCGTGTTTGGAGCTTCATCCACCGCTTTGACTCCGGCCAAGACACCTGCGCCAACGGTTGGTGGATTCGGCGCGTTCAGTGGATCTCCAGTTGGATTTGGAGCATTCGCAGGTCCCTCGAAACCCTTTTCGGATCTTTCTTCTGGAGGGGGTGCAAGTGCCTTTGGAGGATCTGTATTTGGGAACAGGGAACCAAGCCAGGACACACCCGTCAAGTCGGGTGCACCAACAAATGAGGTCCCATCGCCGCCATCCCATCCTTCCCCCTTCGGGGTCAGTCATCCTGTATCGCCATCACCATTCGGGACTAGTTCACCTGCAGTCACCACAGGCGCATTTGGGCAGCTCAAGACGTCGAGTTCTGGGTTTATGCGACCAGCGAGCGGTTTCGGTGCATTCGGAAGTGGCGCCCAACCTTCCAATTCTCCTTTTTTCAAACCCTCTTCTGAAGTGAGGCCTGTTTCAATTTTTGCCAGTCCCCCTTCGTCTTTACCTGTTACAAACACTGGGGCAACGACGACGCCTACCTTTGGGACAGCTTCTGTTCTTGGTAGTGGACAATCCGCGTTCGGAGCTTCATCCACCACTTCAACTCTGGCTAAGGCACCTGCGCCAACGATTGGTGGGTTCAGTGGCTTCAGCGGATCTTCAGTCGGATTTGGAGCATTCGCAGGTACCTCGAAACCTTTTTCTGATTTCCTGAAGGGCGGGGACGATCCTAAAGATCCGGAGAAGTCCTCTTTATCAGCTTTTAGCTCCCCAATGCCAAAATCATCCGGAGATGCAAAGGTGACATCTACAGAGCTAGCGCACGCAGAAACACAACCGGAGCACGATACACAATTACGCATATCAGGTGGCTCAGAAGATTCTCAAACTCCGAATGACAAGCACGACGATAAGGGCACGGAAAAGCCCAGCGCGTCGGAATCGACTCCTTCCTCACCGAAACTACACGGAGACGAAGGGAGGGCATCTATGGAGTTGGAAGATCAACTAGAGGACGATGTACAATCGTTCGTCTCCGAAGGTTTCTCGGAAGAACCCGAAGACGTTCCAGATGACGAGCATTCTAATGAGGAGGCTGGTTCTTCTTCCTCTTCATCACTATCTCCATCATCACCAGTGGAACCCACTAAAATACCTCTTCCAACAACTCCCCAGTCAATATCTTCAGCATCACCAGTGGAACCCGCCAAAATGCCTCTTCCAACGATTCCCCAGTCAATATCTTCAGCATCACCAGTGGAACCCACTAAAGTACCTCTTCCAACAACTCCCCAGTCAATATCTTCAGCATCACCAGTGGAACCCACTAAAATACCTCTTCCAACAACCCCCCAGTCAATATCTAGATCTCCCTCTACGATTCATAAACCCGAGATCCTAGTCATTGGAACGACATCGTCCACGCCCTCTGCTTCTGAGCCTCCAACTCCTTTGCAACGCTCCCCATCGCCAAACATCAGGGAAGCAAGCACCACACCCCCTGGATCTCCTGACAAGGGACCTTCTCCCCCATCAGAGAAGTCTCCGCTTCCTGTAACTGCACGTGTCCCGTCGTTTGGGGTAGGGCTCGGTCGGCTAAGCACTCGGCCCACTCGCAGTTCGCCCTTGGCCAATGTTACTCTCTCTGATGGGGGCGCAGAGGAACGCAAAATGGATGCATCGCCTAAACCACCTCTAGCGACGATATTCAAACCTCCACCTACGCAAGGGGCAGGGTTTTCGGGCATGCCCGCAAAGGTTGCCGCTGTGACGATGGAGGTTACATTGGAACAAGGGATGCAAGCGGAATGTATGAACTTATTTTCGAGCCTAGGAAGGGAACTTGAGGATGTAATTATATCTTGTGGTCTTTGAAGCCGTCTGTTCTACTCATCATTTGTTTGGTAGTTACGAAAACTCGCACAACAAGCTAGCCAAAAGAGGACGGAACTTGGGAAACCGTTTGGTGGTTCGCGTCATTCTGGTTCAGAGGATCGTACCAAATGGACACTGGGCGATCTCAGTCGGATGGTGAAAGATCTGAAGAAGGATATCCACTTGTTGAAGACGCAGAGGGATACTCAACTACAGGCGATCCGCGAGCTGGAGAGTCATATGCTGAGGGGTACGTTATTCTTAGATCATTCTGATGGTCTTCTTATCGTGTTTTCAAAGCTGGAACGAGGAAGGAAGAAATTGCGCGGTTCAACAAAGCAAAGACAGATGTTGAGTTTGCGAAGATGTTGAAATCGAGAACTTTAGGCCCAGAGCACTTGGAAACCCAGACCCAGCTAAGACGTGATATCAGAGTTCGTGATTTCTTCTGATCAGCCAATGCATGAAAGACCAATCGTTAACCACAGACTATACGAGATCGTGTTCAGAAGTTGGAAGATCACCTCCAGGCCTCTAAGAGGAAACTTTCTCAGATGAAGACAGGAAGGCCAGGATTGAAGTGCGTTTTCTGTTCTATTCGGTGCTCGTTGGCTAATTGTTTGTATTTGTCAGGGCGCCTTCGTTGGACACCATAAAACGCACATATCGTAATATCGACATTGCTATTGAACAACAGGCACAAGAAGTGGCTGATCTTGCGTCGAGGATGGCAACGCTCGACGTCACCTCCGCATTGCATCTTCCGTCAACCCGAGACAAACGGCTGCCTGACACCAGGACCAGACGGCCAGTCGATATCACCCCACACGTGGCTGTCTCGACGGCCGCCGCTTTAAACGCAGAGCGGTCTGCACAAAGGCTGAAGTTGGCTCTCTTAGCCGCACGCGTGGAGCCTTTACTAAATGTCGCGACTGCTTCGGCACCTGCACGTGCAGTGTTTGATTCACCACGGCAGACCAATGATCGCTTGCTGCCGTGGGGCAGCCCAGATTTTAACGAGTCCCCTACTCACGCATTGCCATCACGGCGTACCGCCGGAGTGGTTGCGAAGCGCCATTTTCCGCCTATAGTGTTGAAGAGGAGCCCGAGCCTGCCTGTGGCGTCACCGAGTTTTGATTGGGGACCGTTGCCTAGCATTCCTCCGATGAAGACAATATCGCCGGATGTTAGGCGGAAGGACGGGGGTTCACCGGAGGCTCAAAAGCCTCTAGGCGGATCATGGGTCACAGATGACTTCCGCAAAAAATAAATCGAAGGCAGCTTAGGATATATAAGTGTTTAGTCTCTTCCTCTCATGATCATGAGAAATGCATTAGGCCTATAAATGACATTGCAAACAAGATGCCACATATGCTGTACTACTCTCCAATACACATTACATCACTT
The DNA here is from genome assembly GCA_003314125.1 of Hygrophorus russula. Classification (NCBI taxonomy): domain Eukaryota; kingdom Fungi; phylum Basidiomycota; class Agaricomycetes; order Agaricales; family Hygrophoraceae; genus Hygrophorus; species Hygrophorus russula. The sequence goes on along the minus strand of QLPE01000443.1, from coordinate 10,103 downwards.
GACGCACATTTTATACAGCTTCACTCTTACTTCTTCACTCTTACTTCTCCACGCATTCACATCATGCACCAGACTTCCAGTACGCAATATCACCATCGATCACTTTAAAGGAACGTGACGGTGCGTTTAGTAAAATAAGTGCAAGATTAAAGACATGCAATACCCACTTTCATACGGTTTACCCTGCTGTCTGAGCTTCCCCGCGGCCTTGACAGCGTTTTCGCTCCCGTGTTCTTTCAGGTCTTCATAGGACATGATTTCACCACAAACAAACTTGTTTTCAAAATCTGAGCTATGGATAGAGATCAGCGCTGACTTATTTTTCAGGGAGGAAAAAAACCATACTGGATGACCCCAGCCGCCTGAGGAGCTCTCGTGCCCTTCCGAATTGTCCAGGCACGCACCTCCTGTGGTCCACAAGTAAAGTACCGGATCAACTATTATATACCCATATCAGATTCCTAGATCACCTAACAAGAAAGAAGCTGACGTCGAGACTATTGTAGCCCGCCTGCGTGATCTTGCCCAACGCACTCTGAGCTCCGGGCTCCTTCTGTGCCTCCTCCTTTTCATCAGAAGACAGGGGTGCCAGGCGTTCTTCGAGGGCAACAGAGAAGGGGATGAGGGGATCGCCAGGGTTGTTTTCGTCGATCCAGGCTTTGATTTTGGCAAGCCTGAAGGGACGGGGTTGGGTGGCGAGCTACAACCACGAGAACAGAGACACACCATTTGTTCTTCTTCCGCTTGTAGTCTTTCTCGCTGAGATTGACAAGGTAGGTGACAGGTTTGGCCGTGAGTAGTTGAAGTCCGTTTACTACATCAATCTAAGGATGGGTGAGTTAGTTGTGGGAAATTGGACAACAAGAGGGGAAGGCATCTCCGTGAATTCAACTTTGACGAGTTGAAAGAGGGTTTCATTAGAGAATAGTGCCAACCAAATTATTTACCTGTCGGGAAAGTCAGTACTTGTAGCAGAAGATAGAGGACACAAATGAATCAGAAATAGTATAATCTCAAAGGTTAATGGGGCGTTACTCCCTCCTCAACGAGCTGGGTTTCGAGTTGTACTCTTTTTCATCACACAATGAAAGAAGGTGTGACAATCACCTGTGAAAGAGAACTAATTAGCTGTCATTTACAGATAAGCGAAGACAAAAAATGGACATGGATCAGGCAAAAAAACATGATTTCAAGGGTTAAAATGGGGCGTTATTCCCTCCTCAACGAGCTGGGTTTCGAGTTTTACTCTTTTTCATCACATAAAGACGAAAAGCCGGGAAGTAATCGCTCACCTCTTTGTTATTCCAGTCGGCCTTGCGCGCATCTTTATTGTCCACTGTAAGCACCTTCAGAATCTTTTCGACTGTTGCCTTTACATCAGTTCGCACAGCTTCTTCACGGTGAAAATCGAAATATTCACGATTTCCTCCTTCCTTGCTTTATCTGCAAGACTGGTGTTACCCAAGGACCGACTTGTTTTCCTGAGATTTTCTAGTGATTTTTCGACCCATTCAATATCCTTGAGGCGGAGCTCGGTCCGGATGATCTCCATATCACGTATTGGGTTGACGTCGCCTTCGACGTGAATGACCTCTGCATCGTCGAATGCCCGGACGACCTGGAAGATGCCATCTACGGCACGGACATGCGAGAGGAAAGCGTTACCGAGGCCAGCACCTGTTGAAGCACCCTAGGTTGGGTTAACGTTCGCTTATGGGAAGAGATCGGGAAAGAAACACACGGCTGTGAGGCCTGCGATGTCTATGCAAGTGAGAAAGGCAGGAATGCGATTTGCTGGTTTGTATGTTTCGCAAAGCCATTCAAAGCGTGCATCTGGAACTGCGATGCGAGCTTCCTGTACGATAGTTGTGAGATGATGGTAGAGTAGCCGATGCAAAAGCTACTTACCTCAGGATTAATGGTAGCGTAAGGAAAATTGGCAGATTTTCCAAGATCTGCCACGAGGCATCAGAAAGGGTGATGCAGAGTAATTTTAAACTGACCGGTATCTGACAGGACATTGAAAAAAGAAGATTTTCCGACGTTTGGGAGACCTGCGAAAATGTGAAATATCGAAATACGACAGTCATAAAAATGAAACGGACCTACGATTCCAATCTTTAAATTATTTCCAGGTCTTCCCAGTAATATTTTTTTTTCTACAGTGGTCGATTTCTTTGGAGGCATGCGGATTGCAGAACTTGAAAAAACCCGAAATCGAAATCGATTTTTGAACATAGTCGGAGATTTAAAAAAGACCTAACTATGCGACTGCCAGTGCTACTGCTGCTAACAACAGCAGCCCTTCGCGTTTATGCACAGACCATCACGACTACCAACAAGTAAGTCGTATCTCTAGTCGTGCTCACCGTTGCTCATACATCCCAGTGCTGGCCAGTCGATAGTCGAGCTCATCACTCTCAACGGTCAGGGTAATACCATTACACAAATTTTGTGAGTCTTAGCATCCATTCGTTTCGTCCGTGTTTGTTGATTCGCTCTTTAGACAAACTCTAACGACGGCCTCTACAATATCAATATCGACAACGAGTCCTGCAACGAGTTCTACAACGAGTTCTACGCCGTCTTCTACAACACCAACAACATCGACATCAACGACTCCCGACGGGCAACAAGGCCCTGTTGCTTCCCCAGGTCCGACCACCGGCACGCCAGGCGGACCTACACCTTACGTATATACAACTACGAACGCAGCCGGCCAAACAATAGAAGTTTCCGACACATTTACTCCAAGTTTCCCCACTACCGTATTACCTGCCGTTACGTCGACTGGCACCATACTACAATATAGCCAGTGGCTGAGTATGATCGGTTCACCAACGGGGACAGGATCAAGCAATCTGAAAAATGGAGCGGAGAATAGATGTGGCATTGGCTTGATTGCAGTGTTGGGTAGCATCATTGGTGTGGTATTAGTACTTCTTTGAGTTGGACTTGGAGACACACTGGACAATACGACGTACTCTTCATAATGCATGGATGTATATATACTACTGTTGGATCACGCTTATTCTTGTCGCTACACCTGTGACCTACAATAATAATATTGCAAGAGTCGACCATCATGACAGACGCAAGCCTGGTGGCCGTTGCATGCGTCGTCGACTCGTCTTATACACTAGCATCAGAATGGTCCCGTATCCTCCTTGAATATATATCCCCTTTACTTAAACGGCTGCACGAGATTTATACCGGACATCAGGTGCGCCTTGTCATCTACGTATACAATGCTTATAGGTCGAACCCACCTCACAGTTGCGCATAGCATTCGTGACATATGCAACATCTGATATGCGCCCTTCACCTTTGTTATCAAAACGTTTCTTTGCGCCCTTCGAACCAGTCACAAAGGAATTGAAGGATGAGCCGGCAAAGCTGGGCCTCGGACAGACGGCGAATGGCGGCAGGAGGGGTATGGCGGCACTCGAGGGTTTAGTAGCTGCTGTTGAAGTGCGTATTTAGATTATCTGTCGACATTGGTAAACTCACTACTTCACAGTTGTTTGATATCTTACGCTCCTCAACCGAGACAAAGCCTGGAAAGCCTCCATCAGCAGTGGCTCACTTCAGCTCTCAACATATCTGCCATGTCTTTCATGTCGCCGCATCTCCTGCAGATAACGCTCAACGACCTGTGTGGAATGACTCACCTAGTCTTGACGGTGTCACTTGGGAGAGTCTGCCAAGTGAATTTAGGAAGGTGTGTAATGATATCCTTAGTGCTCATCCGTTCTTGACAAGTGAGTATAGAGGAACATCAACCTAAGCATGATAAACCTTCGTCAGCTACCCAAGTTCGCTGAGCTACACTCAGTCGTCAGTACCACGTACAACTTCATCTTGACGCCCCTTTTCATTATCTATCAAGGTTGCGGCTGGTACTGCGCAACAGCCTTGGTTCAACGTGCGATCTCCAAACACCATTTTCTTGGCGGGATTCCCCCAACAGAAACGTACTGTATTTTTTTATTGAGTTGCCATTTTCATGGCTCATTGTTTTCGTTTTATCCGTCAGCTAGTAATCCTACCCCAACTATGGCTCAAACATTGAAGCGTTCAGGGGATGTTCACCCAGGGGAACGAACTCCCGATGCTAAACGTCCAAAGACCCAGCCGTCTCCCTCACCGAAAAACAAAAATGCTACGCCACCCTCTCAAACTCACAGTCAGACTCAATTACCCTCGCTTCAACCACATTCCCAGCCACAACCGCATTCGCATCCCCAGTCGCAACCGCAATCACAACAACAACTGCAACCGCAACCACATTCGCATCCGCCACAGTTAGCGCAAAACGCAACTCGCCCAAACCCCATGTCACAAGTCACCACCCAGAAACAAATCGTTGAACGACTGCGGAATATGGAGGTACAACTTCAGCGCATGGATATCGCCATCAACAATGCCACGGCTACTGGGAACACCCAGCTCGCGGAAGATCTGACGAAGGACAGGAACACAAAGTTATTGAATCATCAGAAGTTTAAGGCGGCTATTGCCACATTTGCTCAGCAAATGGCTTCGGCCAGAGCGGTACAGGATGGCGAAAACGGAGGAGGGGGCGGGACATCAAGTTCATCGAACACTTCTAACCACCTGGGGTCATCTCCCCCAAATAAAGACGTGAAGCCCTCACAGTTTGCTGAGAATAATGGCGGTAACCTTGTAGTTACTACTGGAGTTACTGGACATGACCCTCAAGCGCTTTCCCAACTTATTCAGAACCGCACAGCAAGCTCGACCTTCCCTCCACTTCCCAAACGGAATAGATTGCCTCACCTAGACGGAGGGCCGCCTCTGGGACAGCCGCAGCCGCATTCAGATCAACAGCAAGCATCATCGACTATGGCTACTGCAGCCGACCATCCGAGATCCTCTCCAGTATGGCAAGGTGCTCTGACATGGACGGGTTCTCAGTATGCCACGCAAGATCGCAAAGAGGTTCTTGCGCAGGTTGTGGCACATCTCCAGCCGGGTGGCAGTGCTGATTCGTTCGTATCTTCCCTGCTTATGATGAGGCCGACCCATTTCTCACTTACGATAACTGCAGCCGATCGGAGACGTGGCCGTCTACGCTGACACTGATCCCTGCGCGAGACCCGGCGGTATCGACGCAGGAGCTTCAGATGTGGATGAAGCGTCATAAACCTGTGTTGTGTACCTTCCAACCGCAAGCACGGGACGTTGATCCAACAGTGAACGACGGCCATTATCGTTCTCTTGCGCAGCTATTGATGACCAAGAATATGGTGCGTAGATGAAATCTTATTATGGAGATTGTGTATTTTATATCGTCCTTTCCACAGTACGCCGTAGCTGCTTGGACTCTACCCTCTGGCAATCGGGATAATAACCTGCTCGTCTTTCCCCTTAATGGCATGGGCTTAGGGGGCGCAGTGTTTCCCCTCACAGGTATCCCGGAGCCACCGAAGGTGGCCGTTTTGCATCCGAAATTGGCGGAACTGTCTTTAGAACAAAGAAACGTTTTTCTGACACAGATACTGCGACGACAGCAACAACTACAGTCTCAGCAGCAGCAGCAGCAACAGCAACAACAGCAGCAGCAGCAGCAGCAGCAACAGCAACAGCAACAGCAGCAACAGCAACAGCAACAGCAACAACAGCAACAACAGCAACAACAGCATCAGCATCAGCAACAACAGCAACAACAAGAGTCATCAAATGGAGGCACGTTGCCGTTCAATCTCGGTGGTCCTCAGGGTCTCTTGAGTTCATACTCAAATATGAACATGAATGGTCTTCTTGCGCTCGGGAATCAGCAGCAGCTGGGTGCGGGAGTGCAAGGTGTTCCGAACACAGGTCACCAGCGATCTTTAAGTAGTGGCATGCAGGGAGGAACGGTTACGAACGAGATGTTGCAGTCATTTATGCAGAGAAACCCCAAAAGCTAGAGTCCAATACTGTACAGTAGCCGGAATTTATTATCCAACGGATCATAATACATATGCCAGTGATTGTGGCACCAACTTCTACATATTATACAGTAGTGCTTGTACTCCAGGCGTCTAAATTACTGGAACTGAGCTGAACTTACAGCATCACCCGTCCCTTGGATTTTTTCGTGGTCGGCCAAGTTGGCCTGCGCTTCGTAAACAGTGATGATGGGACTATTTTTGCGCTGTAAATAAATTGTCTGCTGAAGGGGGGTTGTGAGGCCAAACAATCTAGCGATCATACCTCACTCCAGAGACCCAAGAAACCGACATAATAAATTTGTGCCGTGTACGCGCCCTGTGATGCTGGGAAGAAGAGGGTGATAGAGGATAGGTTAGAAAATTTGGATGCCCTGCACGGGGCAGTGACGTTAATAGTTAGAATGCGGAAAATAAACTACTGCGTTTCGCACATGACAGTATATTCGCCAACCTCTCTTCCTTGGGCAACATTGAACTCTTGTGTAGGTTCCTTGTCGGCTACATCCTCGAAATCAAGGTTATTTTCGTTTGGAAACTGGGATATCGAACGCATGTGAGGTACACGGGGAGGATGAGAAGCAATACTCACCAACAACACCCTAGAGGGTGTTTTATCCAAGGGACCAGCCTTGAGTAGTAGGGCGCGTAGTTTAATGGAACCGGTGAACGGAATTCGCAGGATACTTGTCAGCTATGAAGTCATCCGCATATGTTTACTTCAACGGAGGATCCTTACAGTTGGTCATCAGCGTCCGACACCAGTGACTGAGAATAGCCATAACCCATTAACCGCTAGCATTGCATCAGCTACAGATGCCTACGCACCACTTGTTCGTCTAGGCGTTTGTGCCAAGGTTTGATAACTTCGGGCCCTGCTCCCAAAGCATTCAAGGCGACGACATTGGAACGATCGATGTAGGCGAATAAATTGTCTTGTGGCCCGAGGTCATGGTCGTGGTCGTGGTCGTGGTCTTCATGACTGCAATTATGGTCACTCATTGTCGTGGGTCGAGCTTCGGTAGCCAATGTGTCAAGGTTGTTTGGTCGATGTTGGTTGACGATCAGATATTACTTGTAGAATGTCGAGGGCGTGTTGGAAAGGCTGCTCTGACTGTCATCAGGAAAACACACGCACACTTAGTCGTCTTATTTTTTTAACTAAGACCACAAAGACAGATTACATGTAAGACCACTAAGACAGATTAAAGTCACTAAGGTCTAACTAAGCATCAATCAAGTGTAAAAGTATATAATAAAATTTCGACAGGATTTGAACTCGCAGCATGCAAAATAAATATCACAGGAAGCATCACAGTAGTCAAGACCACTGCACCAAACCAGCTTTATTCCTCAAGTGAACGTACATTTATTTAAGTACACCATCTTGACTTAGAGATTTAAAAAAAATCTAGGTCTGTGCACTGCCAGCTCTTCTTGTTCCACCATCATTGATGCATCATCAATCATTCAACCTCAATAACCAACACCCACCTATGTCTAGCAGTATATGGACATGTCACCCAGACAACCACAAGCACTGCACTGGCTCACCATGCAGCAAAATAGTGCCATGTCACCCTACTGTAAGGGGGACCTTAACAGCGCTGCAAAGATGCTTAGCTAAGAGTGAAATCTATTCGCTTACCTGGTGAGGGAGATCCAAAGAGAAAAACCTAAGGGATCTCCTCACCAGGTTGAGTATATATACTAGTCTGTCACAATGCGCTTAAGAGGACAATGGGGGATGAGCTAATGTACTATGGACAATGGGGAGTGTCATAAAGGGGAATAAACAG
>QLPE01000442.1:0-10707 GCA_003314125.1 Hygrophorus russula | reverse complement strand
CCATCGTTTCGAGGTCGCAACGATAGAAATCGGAAGTCTGGACGTCATCATTGGGGCGACATCCCCCGTACAGGTAGAGCATATGACCGTCGTGATCCACCACGATGTTTGCCCAATCATTAAACCAAGGAAGATCTCCTGTCATTGGTAAACTTTTGAAATACACGGTGTCACCATTGCGACTAGGAGGTAATTCCACCTGAGCAGCTGACAAGCTAGCTTTCCGTCGTTGAATTTTATGCTGTGACGAAACTGATTTAGTCCCTCGACCAGCCCTAGGTGAGGGTCCCATCGTTCCGAGTCGGTGTCAAAGACCCTAGAAACAAACAACTACAACGGTCCCAAGCGTTCCGAAATGCACCGTTTGGGTAGTCCTAAGGGTCTTCGGTTCCTGACTCGCGTGCCAGAGTTTTCAGATTTTCGGCTGTGGTACGGTTCAAATCGGTCGTGGTCTTCGCTTTCAGTCAACAAATGCTCTCTTACTGTCCATGCTCTAGGAGTGTCTTTCCCATACGTCTGGTTACGTGATTCATGCCAATCGGCGGCATCAATACACTCATCAACATCCCAGAAACTGCATAGAACTTCGGATATCCCTCTCGATATCAGGCCTTCACCAGATGGTGTGAAACTAGTCGATAATGGTATTCACATTGAGTGGATAAATGGTCACAAGTCCTTCTACACTTCGGCTTTCCTTAGACACCATTCGTCTCCGTCGAATCTCGCCGCATTCCATAAGGATGTGGTCCAAGAAATGTGGGATGGCTTCAGCATCTCTAGAGTACCCGATTTATTCCTGCCCTATACCTCGCTTCGGAATAACTCCGGACTTCTCTCCGCGATAACTCAATTATCCCGTTACGGTATTTTATTTATCTCCAATGTTCCAAACGACGACACCACCGACGAGACATGCGAACTCCGCAAACTTGTGCACCTCTTTGGCGAAATCAGGACTACCTTTTACGGCCAAGTATGGAACGTCAAGAACATCCGCAATAGTCGAAATATCGCCTATACCAATCTTGACCTTGGTCTCCACATGGATCTCTTGTACGTCTGCTACATGTATCACTCATTATCGCACGCAGAACACGTAATCTTGAATAGGTACTTCCAACACCCACCGCGCTACCAGATCCTACACTGTCTTCGTAACCGCGTGGTGGGTGGCGTTTCAATGTTCGTTGACGCCCTCCGCGCCGCCTTGACCCTGCGCGCTGGGGATCCAGAGCTGTTTAACATACTCGCATCCACGCCTGTCTCATTCCACTATATAAATGACGGTCACCACTTACATCACGAGCATCCCACGATCGAGCTGTTTACTCATACATCCGTATCTTCTGCACGCATGCCCGTAGCTCATATCAATTACTCGCCCCCCTTCCAAGCTCCCCTCCCGTTGTCCACACCCGCATCGTTCTACCCTGCCCTATCGCACTTTGCCCGCGTCCTCGAGAGTCCAGAGAACAAATACGCATATACGTTAAAGGAAGGTGACGCAGTGATTTTTGACAATCGCAGAGTGTTACATGCGAGAACTGCTTTCCGGGACCCGGAGGCGGGTGAGGCTGGAGAAACTTCAGCCGGAGAGCCGAACCGATGGTTGAAAGGGTGTTATTTTGAAGCTGACACCCTGCTAGACCAGGGAAGAATTTTAAGGAGTAAGGCTGAGCAAGGGCTTTTATAGTCATGTTCCTCGTATTCTGTAACCCTATTCTTTACATCCAACATAGTTACAACCTAACTGTAACTATAATCTACATAAAGCAGGTATGATAATTGACTTGTTCTTTCTCTGGTGTGATAGAATTTGACAAGTTCCGATATGCATGCACAAATCGTACGTGGAACAAGTATACATACAGAAACATAATTACATGCATTTATCCCGTCACAACTTACTCTTGTCAGCGCTCTTCACATGCGCAATACCTCCTCCCAACGTGACCTAAGAATCATATACTCGTAAGAAAAGATATGAACACAAAAGCAACGGGAGGCCTACCTTCCCAGTTGTAAGATTCTTCGTTTCAAATGCAATTTCCGTTGTCCCATTAGGGCCCTTCCCTACTTCCCACATAACAGTCTCCAAAGCATCACCAGGTTTCACGGGTGCCGTAAACCGCACCTATGATGAATGCAGCATCAACAAAAAACACTGCCACTAAACACAACGGCCACATACTCCGAATAACTTGAGTGACTTGGGGTCGCCACCACCCACAGTAGAGATGACAGCGCGCGCTCCAAAGCCGAAGGTGGACAACCCATGCAAGATGACGCCGCCAAAGCCTGCCTGCTGACCAATTTTGGGGTCTGAAGAAATGGTTTTATAAATTACCCGTATGTTTTATCAAATCACAATCATTTACCAATATGCAACGGATTATAGTCTCCGCTTAGCCTGAAGACGATAGCTTGCTCTGGAGTCGTCTGGTCTTTAAATACCCAATCTGGCTTGCGGTCTTTGGGTGTGGGTTTCGCCTGGGGAGGTCCCGCGATATATTTTGAAAACTTCTCGCCAGTAGTTTTAGCGCCAAGATGGAACGTGGACGACTATAAAAAATAAAAATTTAGCATTAGGGAGAGAACGTGAATAAGCTTACATAGAGCTTTGCGTAAGGTGTGCCGTGAGGGTCAACGAGTAGCTGTTCTGTTGTTGTAATAATACCACTCTCTGCACCACCGGATACGCAGTAAGCACGGGCAAAGAATAAGTATAATAATAGTACATACTATTCTCGCTGACGCCAGTGTACCGCGACGTCAACTTCCAGCCCTCACCGCTGATAGGAGGAAGGTCCTTCAGGACCTCAATAGACTGCGTTGCGTGAACCTATGTGTCAGGGAAAGCTTAGTCGCCAGTTTTAGGGGGTGTCCCGGTGCTTAGACGTACGATACGGTTGGGGTTGATGGGGGGAAGACCAGGGGGTGGTTCTGACTTTGCTTTGTCGGCGAAAAGGTTTACGTCCTGGCCATTGCCTGTACATAACAATGATTCGGATACGCGAACTGAATCATTGGACTAATGACATTGTCACCTTTAAGGGCCAGGACGACCGGGTACGTGGGCAAAGGAGCCCACGATTTGTCTGTAATATATGTGTCTAGCCAGAATATATCGAACTTGTTGTTGGAATCTCACCAAGCTCTGCAAAACGTGCAGATCATCGAAATCAGATCATCAGCTAACTCCACCGGATACACACCGTAAACAATGGCAAGGTCGTCCTTCTTAGCACCAACACCGACAGCATACGTTAAGAGATCCCGCTTGACCCACGAGACCTAACAAATCCGTCGTAGTGAGCAAACTCAGTCCGATGATCATGTGTATGTTCCATGTATTTACCACCCTGTCTTTTGCCTTGAAGCCAACAACTTTTGCGAGTTCAGACATTGTAAAGTCAAGTTAGGAGGAGGAGCGGTTATTTCGGCTTTGACTATTCCGTCATCACATGACTGTCCCTGCCCGCAAACGCGGCACTCAAGGTAGTTGAAGTAGTCGTCGCCGTGGTCGTTGTGCATGAATTCGAAAAAATATTAAAATTTTTTTAAATTGGTGACTTGATCTTAACGTAAGTTCAAGTACTACAGAAAGTTCGAGAAACTCTAGGAATTTATATAAATCACGAGTGCAGTTACCCATTTGTTCCTAGAGATCCACTTACTCTACCATGGCATCCCCTGACCGTCATATCACATACTTTGACATTACCATCGGCAGTAAACCAGTTGGTCGAATCATTTTCTCACTGTACAATGACCTAGTACCAAAGACCGCTGAGAACTTCCGTGCGTAAACCACCATTCGATCTTGTCTCGTTCACGCGTCAGACTGACTTGTATCGATCATTCACAGGCGCGCTATGCACGGGTGAGAAGGGGGAGGGAACGATGGGCAAAACGCTCACGTATCAAGGTTCTGGTTTCCATCGTGTTATCAAAGGGTGAGTGTGACGCTTTGCAGTCCCAGTGTGGGTAGAACTATATGTCTTTCCTGTTAGGTTTATGTGCCAGGGAGGTGACTTCACAGCTGGAAACGGTCGGGTTACACGTCCATTCAGGTCAACTTCCTGTGACGTTCATACTAACATAGATGTACCCTTTGTCTTTCAGGAACTGGTGGAGAATCTATCTATGGAGCAAAGTTTGACGATGAGGCGTTTCCGGTCAAGCATTCCAAGCCGTTCCTTCTGTCAATGGTATGTAGGATGGCTGCTTTCATTACATACGTGTATCTCATCTTTCATCAGGCAAACTCAGGGCCAAACACAAACGGCTCCCAATTTTTCATTACAGTCAGTCCTACTCCCCATTTAGATGGAAAGCACGTCGTGTTTGGCGAGGTTATCAAAGGAAAATCAATCGGTAAATTATATTCCCTCTTCCGACTCCTTATCGTTGAACTTGCTGTATACGCCAGTTAGACAAATCGAAAACATTCCAACACTTTCTGGCGACGTACCCAATCCTTCAGTTGTTATCCAGGCTTGTGGCGTTCTCTCGCCAGATGACCCATCTTTAGTACCTAACACGAGTTCTCCCGATGGCGACAACTACGAAGACTTCCCCGATGATGAGGACAAAGATGTGGAGAATCCTCAGGTTGCTCTCGACATTGCCAAGGTAATTAGAGAAATTGGGAACAAACTTTTCAAGGAGGGCCAGGTCGACAGAGCACTGGAAAAGTACCAAAGTATGTCTGTCCTTTCCAGCCTCCGACTTACCCTAAAGTTCTCCAACATAGAATCTATAAGGTATCTGGATGTCCACCCAGTTTTACCAGACGACTCCCCGGCAGGGCTTCAAGACTCTTACAAGGCTCTTCTCTCGCCTCTTCTGCTGAACTCCGCTCTAGCTGCAATTCGGATCCAACCAATCTCGTCTGACAACGCCAGGATTGGATTGAAGTGCACCACTCGTGCCCTGACTTTACAACTGAGTAATGCCGACAAAGGTACAACCAGACAGCTATTTACTGGCTAGTCGTTTTAACAATGATTTCGTTGTAGCGAAAGCCTTGTATCGCCAGGCTATTGCGCAAGGTATACTGAAAGAGGACGATGAAGCCGAGCGTAATCTTGTAGAAGCTAATAAGCTCGTGCCAGACGACCAAGCTATCGTGGGTGAGTTGGCTAAGATTAGACAACGTAGAAAGGAGAAACGGGAAAAGGAAAAGGCGTCGTTCAAGAAAATGTTCGCGTAAGAGCTACCCATACCAGTCTTGAAAGTGTACAAGAACTTGGATTCCAGTCGTTGCTAACTGCTAGAGGTAGTGGATTGGACCTTCTCCGAGCGACGTGTGTATTGTTGGTTAACTAATGAAATAAACCAGGAATTTGTATTTTCCAAGAGGCGATATTGGAGGGATTAATCCCGCAGTAGAATCGTCGCGGAGAAAAATGGGTGCGAAAATAGAAGCTATCATGACAAACGTAAGTAATAAACTGAAAGGATGAACAGAGAACATACCAAGATGTTGAATCTTGTTGACGTCCGTCTGTGATAAGTCAGCAGGGGGTTGCTGGATGACGTATTCGAGGAAGGCTGTTAGGGATATCCAGACCTATAGCAAGTTCAAAAGGACGTCTACGGTCGCTGGGCAGCAATCATCACTTACATTAACGGAAATACTAGGGAGTGTATCTAGAAGCTGCGAGGCAGCGGATATTAAATTCCACAACAGCAGCTGGCATGTATGCACGAACCTCAAATGCCTCACTCCTGCTTTTGACCTGCGAGCATCTGGCGTGCAAATGACGAGGGATGATAGGCTCGGTCAACGAATCCAAAAATTGTAAGAGGGCGTCTCCAAACGCTATCACGACTCTTTGTTCCTGTGGGTTGCTATTGAAGGGGAAATCGGTCCCTGTATCCAGACACTCCAAAACCCATCAGTTTACAACTGGGAAGTAGCAACTGGAATTATGAAAACCTCGCGAATGGTATCAACCAACTGTGCCTCCGCGGGTAAAGTAAAAAGACCATCCTGTTCAATTCGTGTATGACCATCGTGTCGTGAAAAAAAAAAAGTTGCGTACGACGTTGGCTGAGTTCGTCATCAACCAGTTGACTAGTCTCATTATTTCTCGAGGTGCGTTGAGTGCGCGATCCGGGGGAAGCAGATCATCTACCGTGTCGATGGTACGTATAGGGCGACCCAAACGAGTCAAGTCCGAAAGTTTATTTCCGAAGCAAGTGAACTCTAAGAAGTCAAAAGCTGTTGGACGACCTTCCCAATGAAAGAAGTCGACCCACCATATTGTCCGGTAATAGAGATAAAATGATCTTTCCCTCGGGCGATGTGCAAGATGAGTGTGGAAGCAATGTGCTTTGACACAAAGTTGAGCCGAGAAGCAGCCGCATTGTCTACGTAAACCGTAAGCGTAACAACGGCGCTCTCGTCTGGTAAAATGAGTCCCTGTCGGGGCAGTCAGTAGGGGCGATCGGCGAATACCTACAGAATCGAACTGACGGCCATGGGCTCGACCTTCAACCAATCAGGAACTACAAAGAATAAGAACAAGCGGGATGGCCAGGCAAGTAAGCCCACTTACGCATGGGGGTGCCCAATTCTAGTGGGACGAAATGAAAGGCACAAGCGATCTGCGCACTTAATTTAGTCGCGAGGGAAAGTGGTATCTCGTGGTCTAAGACGAACATTTCCGATATTCTTCAAGCTAAATGTGCGCGTTGCAGAACGTTTGTAGCTGTTAGACAGGTGTAAATAAAAATCAAAAGGATCGGACAATCCACACACAAAACACTGCCAAAGTCTACGGCAGTAGGATCAAGCTTGATAATCGGCCGTTCCTCGGACTCTTCGAGGCCTGCAACTTGTTGATAGAGTTTGTAGATGGACATATCGTATTTTGTCCTGTCAGCAATAGCGAGCTATACTTCGAATAAATAGATGTACGTCGTGGATTACTATCGACAACTTGCCGAGACAGTAAAATCAGCCGAAGCAGGCCGATGGTCACTCATTGTTATTTCTGGGTGACTAGAGTATGAAAGTTGCTGTACATTAGTTGATGGTCCTGAGATATGCAGAATGCGATCGGTCCATGCAGGTTTCCGCCTGTGACTGCGTATCAATTTCTATTCAGTAGGAATGGTGCTTAAAACAAACTTCAAGTCGTATCCCAGTTCATCCTTCAGCCCATTGCCAAAACGGTATGTCCTGCCATCACATCAATAAAACGTCAGGAAGAAAAGTCAAAAGCGTACGGGGGGAATGTGACAGGATATTCGTGGAACATGTCGAAAGCCCGCTTTGTGCGCATGGCATTGGTCAGCTAACGGAACGAGATGAACACTGAAGATCCGGTGGATTTACGGCAGCAAAGAAGGCAGACCTGGTCATACTTCAGTAGATCGTCAAACTTATTGTTCCAGTCGTCTGAACCCAGTATGGTTCGCACGTCAGGATCCGAGAGATCAAGCCGATAATTGAAATCTGTAGATAACGCCGCCAACATCAACTGTGGAGTAGCACCACACGAATACATCCGTGCTGACCTCCCTGGACGCATTCCAAATAAGGACCTTGAGTGGATACCGGCGGAATACGAGACAACGTACCATCCAAAACAATGCATCACACTCAAAGACACTGAGAGGAGGCGACTCCGACACAAATTGATCATCAAGAGGTAATTCCAACGGAAACACCAGCCGTCTTGCAAGATCGTGAAAGTCTGCATGACGTCTATCCACCATATCGTCAAACGCGGCTAGATGGGAATTGACGAAAGTGAATGCAACAGAAAGAGGGAATGGGACCTCAGCCGTTGGCAGTGGGGAGAAATTCATGCGCATTGCAATACCGCCCTTGTTACCCTAAAGAAGTCATGGGTGTTTCTTTCGCTATGAGAAGGCATTGACAATTTGACGCACCATTACACCCATGATGCCTGTCCCAACCGCACATGACTCCACATTTTGAAAACAAGGTTTCAACTTTGTTTTCACAATTACGACTAGTAACATCCCAACCAGCTGTCTCGAAGCTAGCTAAATGTCCCATTCAGCAATTAGAAAGCAATAATTATAGAGGCAAGCGTCTGGCACTATCTCGTGGGGTCAACAACGAACTCAACTGCGCACCTTTGTGTATAAGATAGCTTTCTCACCAAGAGCAGCAAACACAGCCATGCACCAAGCGTCCTCTCTAATGGTACTCGACGCGTACAGCAAAGCCTCTGCCGACAAATCCAATTCCTGAAATGCGAGGACTATTATGTCGGAATCGTCGTCCAGATCCTCGGTCACGGTAGACAGTGACTGTGCTGTCGAATTTAGCGTCGTGGACGATAAGACAGAAGGTACCTGGTCAGTGGAAGTGGTTTTCGCTTCGGATTGAGCCTCGACTGCTATGAAAAGACAATGATCTTTAGGTAATAAGATCGAGAAAGCAATGGTTATACCCGATTCCGAAAGAATAATATCTTCGGTCGACAAAGGGCCTGATTCTAGGCGAGATATTGCTGTCCCGTTTTTCACCACATTTCCTCCAGCTGTATCGTGGGCAGAAGTTGTGGACTGGAAATGACCATTTAGCCAGGTCGACAAGTCCTGGGACGGCATCTTCCCATTAACATTGAAAGTGCCCAGCCGTATTCTATCACCGAAAAATTATCGCATAAATATTACATCAATCGAGTGAAGAGGGGATACCGAATGGTTGTTCTTGAGTTTTCAGAATCCATCTGACATAGCTCGTGCGCCTGGGCGTGCACCCATTCATCTCGAATGAGTTGAATATCAGCCACGTCATCGCCCGGAAGGCCTGCACTAGCATGCGAAAGACGGGTGTGTATTGGCCGGCGGGCGATGCGGAGATCCGGTGGTATGCTGGAGGAAACTGCCACCAGAGGTAGGTCACGAGCACACAAGTTAAATCAACACAACGAGGCGTACATCTCAGCACCGGATTTTGTTTGTTAATGTATGGTATAAGCCAAGCGTGGGTGTCTCTGGAAGTCAAGCTGGCCGTGATATCTACGAGGAGTCAACACGGTGCGCAACTATGAAAGGACAAGACATGGTACCATAAACTTCTTTCAATCGTTTACATTCCTCAAGTACGGATCGAAGATGGTGGACATCGCTCGTAAGCAGAGTTAACGGTTCTTTGGATGGTCCGTCTCCGGGGTTGATCGTGAGGGCAAGACCTGTATGGGCAATGGTTAATGGAAACGAGTAGGCCGGAATAAGTACATACCAGACCGTGGCTGATCCAAGATGGAGCCCCGAGTAGATTTCGGGTCAAATGTTGCCCGCCTTGTCTGGGCCATAGTAAGAGAGAAGTTGCCGACGATTGGAAATACGTGTTGAGCCTCAAGCTCGACCGGGTCAAAGTCGTTATTAACTTTGAATACAAAGACGCTTTACACAAGATATTCGTGATCAGGATTACCATCAAGTTGAGAAGTAAAGTTACCTACCTCCCTTCCTCATGACCGTCCAGTCTATCTCTGTGTGTCACTACCGCCAGAATTCTCGTAGAATCGTCTTGTTCAGTCGCGTCCAGAACTATTTTAGCCTCCTCCGAAAGGTACAAAAAGCTACGAACTGCGTCTTCCATACGGGTTAATGGGGTGAACCCGGAACTTGCAGGAATGTAGATTTCCAGGCTGGTAAATAAATATTCACACGTTACCCCGCACTTCCGCCCGCAATCAGCGGATTTCCCATATAAACTGAATGTGACCACTCCCAAGCACACGACAACATGACCCGCACTGCCAGGTCGTCCTCCCTTCGTGCCATTCTCAAGGACCGTTCAGAATCTAAATCTGGTCATGATAAGTCTATTCGGAAGAATGGTGCTGGCCCACACAGCTGGGGAGACCTTGCTCACGAGGCTGACTTGGAGTTCGCCGCAATGGACGACGAAAGGCTAGAATACGACCAGGAGCTAGCGTCGGCAAGCCATGTCGCGGGTACGCTACAATGCCATGTCGTCTTCATCACGACACCGACGTACTTATTGTCGCTTAGCTGTTGAGCCAGGAAATAGGTCTGACGGTGTCCAAAATAACGTCTCGGACGAACAGGTGGAAGATGCCAGGGAATTCAGAAAGACTGCTCTTAAAGTTCAAGGTATGTAGTGCCCTCCCCCAATGACGAGCTCGCCCCTAACTTGATTCTCGTTGTCAGGGATTGACCTTGCAGCCATTGCCCGCACTTCTTCCGCCGTATCCCACTCTCCGCGTTCTCCAACCAACAGAATCATACCTATTGTCTCGGATACAGGCGTAAGTGACCGTCGCTTCTGAATTCCAATGTGCTCAACAGAGCTCTCTTCGTAGACGGTCGTCCAAGTCTGATCGAAATATTCAAGGAAATAAGCATTATTATATTACTCTCATAGTAACTCGCGAAGTAAAGTAAAGCTTGCAGGCCGGCAGTCTTGTATGTTGTATATCATCCCCTGTCATCGATTGATTGACCCAGTGTAATGTGAAGCCTATTGACGATACCTCCGCACGATCTAAGCTCAATTGTGAAAGCAGTGTGATTCGATGGGAGAGTGCAGATGGTGATTGAGGTGATCACCTCTGGGCCGTCTAGCGTACGGACAACCTTGTCTGTAGCGGGTCAAGGGCACGATATTGTTGTACATAAACAAGGGACAAAATGACAACTTAACTTGACAACCAAGGCGTTACATTACAAGGAAGGTTTGGC
>QLPE01000441.1:7401-59140 GCA_003314125.1 Hygrophorus russula | reverse complement strand
GTACAAAGTGGTAAACAGGGGCAATGTCGTATTATGTCTCATCAAGGCCTTCGCATTGGGTTTCCCTGACAGAAAGAGGAGAGTTTTGGACCAACTTCTTCCCCCTCATTTGTATCCCTACAGTCCCACACATGCCATGGGTCTACAAGAATATCCCAATACCACCTGGACTACATGCTGAGCTTGTCAAAATCATTCACAATAAAATAGCAGCAGGTGCCTACAAACCATCCAATGTAGCATACTGATCACAATGGTTTTGTGTCATCAAGCACAATGGTAGTTCACTCTGGGTAGTTCATGACCTTCAACCCTTCAATGCAGTAATGATTGGAGATGCATCAGTACCTCTGATCTTGTTCTGAATTGACAGAACATCGCTAATATCATTTACTGTGTATCATGAATTTTTTAGCAGTCAACAGATGTCTGTAATATATAGTTTCATGAATTCAGAGTGTTTGCATTGCAACCACCCTTTGCATTACTTCCACAACGATAGTACAGGCAGCAGGAATTTCCCAGTGTGACAGTGTGATGAACACTCCAGTGCACGTGACTCGTATCATGAGCTCTCACAAGAAACGCAAAGAACGGACCCTGCTCCATTTCTTTACTCCAACACCAGTGAGGAAACCTAAAGAGAGCTCACACTTCTCACAGGATATTACAGTCATCGACGACGATGACGACGACGACCAGGTAAAACCTACGAAACGGAAGCGGAACGACGTTCAAGTCTCTGCTGATTTTGTGAGCCTGTTTGGCCAACCGTCTTCACTGCTTTGTCCATGCACTACGCCGCGTGACGATACTGATACCCTCGGCGAAGGATGGGCCACCGGCGATGACGAGATCGACAGCCGGGTCTCAGAGTGCCCCGTCTGTGCCCTGCAGCTACTGGGCCTTCAGCTGGAGGTCAGTACGTCCTTCTTGTCTTTTATGGCGCTAATGCATCTACAGGAGGTGCAAGGACACATTAACAAATGCCTCGACCTGTCAACGTCCAGCAGCAATGCTTTCTCCGTTCTCATGTCGTCCCACAAGGAACACGCGGCCTGGAAAGAAGCCGCTGCGGCCGAGGACTGCAAAAAAAGTGGCGGGCGACGAAAGGCGCCGTTCTATAAAGTCCTGCAAGGGATGCCGATTGCTGTGGATGCTTTCCGCTACGGGGCGATCCCGGGTGTCACAGCGTATTTCCTGACGTACGTCACCCACATTTCCCGTTAAGAGGTACTCACCATGGTCCACAGACACGCACATTCAGACCATTATACCAATCTCTCCGCAAAGTGGGCCAGTGGACCGATATATTGTTCCAGTAGGTACATCCACTCGCGCTGTTCTCATCGACTGACGGCCATTGGCAGAGGGCACCGCGAATCTGATCATCTACATGCTTTCCGTGGATCCAAAATGGGTGCACCCGCTCCCCATGGACGTCCCGACCGTCATTCCAGATACGGGTGGTGTCAGCGTCACGCTCATCGAAGCCAACCACTGTACGTGTTGCATTTGTATCGATGTCATTCACGTCTTGACTCGCCCAGGTCCGGGTTCTTGTCTGTTTTTATACGAAGGCCTGCAAACTGTCAATGCTGGAGACAGCGAGTACAAGTCGTCCTATGTTGGCTCATCGAGGACGTTCCGGTACCTCCACTGTGGCGACTTTCGTGCGTCGCCGCAACACGTCTTGCATTCCGCGGTGAAAGGCAAGACGATCGATTACGTGTACCTCGACACCACGTACCTGGACCCGAAGGTACTTTTCTCCCCTTTGTACAAGAGACTGAGCTGATCTGGTGTTCAGTATGTGTTCCCGCCTCAGCCTCAAGTTATCTCCGCTTGCGCTGAACTCGCTAAGCGACTGGCGGTGGAGGACAGGCGGGTGGGCAAGCAACAGAATAAACGGGTGCTGATCGTCGTGGGGTCAGTGCTTGTAAGTCATGACTAGGATTACATTGACGCGCTTTTCAGAACGTATTCGATTGGTAAGGAACGGATCGTGAAAGGTAAATCACCCGACTAGTCCCACGCTCCCACTGATCATTACTAGCGATCGCACACGCGCTGAAAAGCAAGGTATACTGCGATGCACGCAAAGCGGCCATACTGCGCTGCCAGCCAGACGCGGAACTGCACGCGCTTTTGACTGCGAATCCGGACGACGCTAGTGTGCACCTTGTTCCGCTTGGGCTTGTGACGTCGAATAAATTGCCGGGGTACCACGAGCGCTTCAAGAGGACGTTTGGCCGAGTAGTGGGGATCAGACCCACAGGGTGGTCGTTCGTGGTTCATTTCCTTGTGGCATTACTGTATCGAGTTGTGTTTGCAGATACACGCCTGTTGCTGGCACTGAACAGAATCCGTCCATCGGATCTGTCATTGCACGGTCGCAGCAACGGACGTTTACAGATGCGAATCTGCACCCAGCACGCAATTCGACTGGGACGATGCAATTGTTCGGTGTACCATACTCAGAGCACAGTTCATTCTTTGAGCTGACTTGCTTTGCAATGTCATTTGACTGGGGCAAGATGATTGCAACAGTAAACGTTGGGAGTGAGAGTTCACGGGGGAAGATGGAGAGATGGATAAAGAAATGGGAAACGGAGAGACGGAAGAGAGGGAAAGACGGTATTATCGCATACAGAGAAGCAGATTACTGGTGACATGAAAGTACATCTACTGTTCAGCGGCGCGCTGCTTCCTCCTGACGTCTCTCTCTTCTGCAATGGTAAGTTTTGTGCCCTTGCCTTTGGGCAGAGATATCCAAGGTTTGGTACCCTCGCCGATGACAAATATGTTTGACACGCTGAAGAGGGGGGTTGTTAGAGTGCATTGAGATGCAATAGAAAGGAATGTACCGGGTAGCAAAAGTGCGTTCGAGGGAATCCTTGACGTGCACGATATCGAAACCACCGATATGTTTCTCACGATGAACGATGACACCTGCTCGACCCATGTTACGACCGCCGGTGATCATGACGATGTTACCGGTATCGAATTTGACAAAGTCTGTGATTTTACCCTGAGTAAAGTCGTATTTTACTGTGTCGTTGACTTTGATGAGAGGGTCTGGATAGCGAATGGTGCGACCGTCGTGAGTGACGATGTGAGGGACACCTTTTGCACCGATAGCAACTTTGCGAACTTTGAGTAGTTTATAGGTTGCTTCTTCTGGGGTGATGCGATGAATTGTGAAGCGACCTTTTACGTCGTATAGAAGACGAAAATGTTCTCCTGATTTATCGATAGTGATAACATCTAGAGAAAGATGAGAAGGAGGGGCCAGGGGAAGTAGAACGGACATACCCATGAAACCAGCAGGATAAGTTTCGTCTGTTCTTACTTTTGCATCGATTTTTATGAGACGCTGTTTCACGATAGCTGTTACTTCACGACCGGTTAAAGCATACTTCAACCTGTTGCGAAGAAAGATGGTGAGAGGTAGAGACTCGCGAAGTTTGTGAGGACCTGGAGAAGGACGTGGAGCGTAAGTACCGCTTAATTTGTCGAGCATCCATGAAGACGGAGCAGCAAGACGCTTTAAATGTTTTTTAGGACCACGAGCCTGCAAAAATTAATGAGTAACGGTGAATATTAAGGGATGGATGGGTACTCACCATGATGGATGAGGTATGGTTAGTGATCTGTCACACAACCCTGTGTCACACATGTCCTCGATGTACCGGTTCATATTTCTTTGTATAGTTTGGTATTCTACTTCAGCTTTATCTTCAAATACTGGTAAAGCTATTCTGATTCAATTTAAATTTCCTATTACTCTTACAATAATCCAATTCGCTTTCGTAGCTTTTTATTCTTTTATTTTCAACCGTCATCTTCATAAACCTTCTCATAAACTCTTACTTTCAACACTTCCAATGGGTTGCTTTCAAGTCGGTGGTCATATCTTTTCTAGCATCGCAATATCAACAATACCAGTCAGCACTTTGCACACAATAAAGGTATCTTTCTTCAGTTCTCATTTATACTCAAACTCATATACTGCCAGGCTCTAAGTCCCCTTTTCACCGTAGCAGCTTATGCCGTCTTATTTGGTGTCAGCTACTCTCTAAAGACTTATATATCCCTGCTCCCTCTTACCCTCGGTGTCATGTTGGCCTGTTCATTCGACGTATCCACTTCAAACCTTATCGGTCTCCTCTCAGCCTTTGGTTCCGCAATCATCTTTGTCTCTTCAAACATCTTCTTCAAAAAAATAATGCCCTCAAATTCCACGTCTTCTCAGAAACTCGACAAAATTGATCTCCTCTTCTACTCCTCCGCAATCGCCTTTCTCCTCATGATTCCCCTGTGGCTTTACTACGACCTGCCATCTTTAATCGCCCTACCCTCCAATACAACCCACAACCTCTTTTACTACTTCTTCATGAACGGTACCGTCCACTTTGCTCAAAACATCATCGCTTTCAACATCCTCTCTTCAACCTCTCCAGTCACGTACTCTATCGCCTCTCTTATAAAACGTGTCGCCGTCATCTGCATTGCAATCGTCTGGTTCAACCAACCAATTCACCCAATACAAGCTATCGGCATCACAATGACTTTCTTAGGCCTATACATGTACAACAATGCAAAGGGCGACGTAGAAAAGGGCGAGAACAAGATGAGGAGAGTAGAAGCTGCTAGAGACCTCATATTACCCACTACTAGATCTGACCCACGCTTGTCCGACGACGGACCTACCGTCACCGGTGTCGTTTCAAATTCCCTATATGGTCGTCCCAGAGCCCTCTCAACCGCTCCCCTCTCCATCAAGATCACTCCTCCATCAATCCCTCACAAAGTCTCTCCAGATTCTTATCCATCTCCGCCCCCATCTCTCGACTCTCCACCATCCACACCCTCACGGCTCCCTGTCTAGTTATCCTTATTTACATACCCACTTTAGATACCTATTTATTCACGTGATCATCTTTTAAGCTCTTGAGCACACGAGTCGGTCGCAAGGACCTCTTCATACCATGTCGGAGGAACCTCAGAACCCACTCACTGAAAAGTTCACAGCCGCAGAATGGAACGCTCTCGTCGAATTCAGAGTACGTCTCTACTGTCTTTGCCAGCTGCTCGTCATCTATCTCTCCCACAGAAAACCCTCCCAGATGTCGTTACCGAGAGCTACCCAGATATATCGGACAAGACCGCGCCCATCAATCTCTGGGGAGTTTCTATTGATCCTGCCAATCCAAGGGACGACCGCGCCAGCGTCGTCCTCATCAAGTTCCTCCGTGCTCGTCACCTCAACGTCCATGAAGCCCGCACCATGCTCATCGCAACCCTCCGTTGGCGCGACCAATTCGACATAGCCGCTGCCCTCGCAGAGTCTTTCCCGCCAGACGTGTTCGCTCAGCTCGGACACGTCTTTGGACACGACAAGGCTGGCAGGCCAGTCACGTGCGCCCCGTGATCCATATTGCCCCGCCCCTCACTGACGCCTCCTTCTAGATACAACCTTTATGGTGCCAACAAGGACACCGCCGCCGTGTTCGGCGACGTCCAACGCTTCTTACGGTGTGCATCCTCTTTCCCCTCTATCGTGTGTCCGCTCATCTTCCCCCTCAGCTGGCGCGTCGCTCTCATGGAGCGCTCCATCGCGGACCTGGACTTCCGCACCGTCGACCAGGTGGTCCAGATCCACGGTAGGAAGTCACCTGGAGCCCCACGCGCATCTGTTGGCTGACGCGCACACAGACTATGCAGGCGTCAGCCTCGCAAATCGCGATGCGGCCACCAAGAACGCAGCAGCCGAAGCGACCAGCCTATTCCAAAACCACTACCCCGAATTCTTGGAAAGTCTCGTCCGTCCGTCTACGCCAATGCGCACCAGCTGACTTACCCCCCAGTCGCGCAAGTTCTTCATCAACGTCCCTACCATGCTCAGCTGGATATTCTGGCTGTTCAGACCGCTGCTGTCCGCTGACACTGTCGCCAAGATGTCTGTCGTCGGCAGCGGCCACTACGCTATCAAGAAGGCCTTGCTAGACGTGATCGATGCTAAAGAACTGCCGAAGAGATACGGGGGTGATGCGGAAGGGTTCTGAACAATTGAACAATGTATCTACATGCTGTGCATCGTGCTAATAGTGTTTCTTGTACGGACGCTGCCCATAGCAGTCTGGCCGGCCATACACTGTGTCCTTCGCAAGGTCCTTTTCCCGCGTTAACATCTCTCCCCATCTTGACACAGTCAACTGATGGAAAATCTCGCCTATCCCGCCGTCCTCGCACTTTCAGGGGCACTCCTGGAGATGAAAGCACTTCCAACACTCTGCACGCCCATAATCGACCACGCGAAAGCTCGGCGTGCTGATCGAGCGTAGAGACGGAGACACTGTCAGCGGCCCGGGCTGCATCAGGATATTGCGAGCGAAGAAGAAATTATGCACGAAGCCCTCCTTTCGCAGGCGGAACGGAAAGCTATAACACTGCATTCTGCACTTTTATCAGCAGGGTGCTCGCGCTCTGGTAGATATGCCGCTGACCGTCGTTCTGGCGTAGGACTCACCGGCTTGACGGCACCCCGCAGTCTTCGAGAAGCAAGATTGACCGCGGTACCTGTAGCCACTCCTTATCGCCGTCGCCCCACACCCCCGCACTGGGCGTTGTATCCATAAAACTTGGGCGCAACGGCGCGCACGGGCACGACGCCGTCACCCCCGTACGCTGCCCCCTCCAGGGAGGCGTAGCAAACTGCTTACGACCATGGAGTGCCAGCCCTTGCCAAGCCGAGTGCTGCCAGTAAGGTGCAATTGGCCAGTGGGGACGCGAGAGGCCGGTATGCGCGCAGCCGGCCAGTGAGCGTGGACGGTTAGGGGACAGCGGATGTCGTCGCCGTCTCTGGGTAACTTAGGGAACATGCGGAAGTATGGCTTTGGCTCTGAAAATATTCTCGGACCCTCTTTGTCGTATACGTGCTTTGTCCTATTCGTGATGTCCGTGACGACGAGAACATCCGGGAAGAACTCCTCGGGAATGGACTCCTCAAGTTTTGGGGATAACTCGAACAGAGCGGCGGCTTCGAGTTTCTGAATGACGATTAGCTTAATAGTAAGATGCTAACCAATATGTGCTCACCCGGATTTTCGTACTGGAGGTGGCTGCGTCAGGTTCCTGACCGGTGGGTTGGGGTGGTTGGTCTGCACTCGTTGTACCGTGTGGATACGCTTACCGAAACTTTTATCCCATCGAGATTCTGTACGCCTTTTAGCTGAATATGACAAGTCGATATTGACATACTCACCGAAATTTCCATTCCATCAGAATCCGACTTGATGGTGGCGGCAACTGCAGGTTCCTGGGGTCGAGAGTATTAGACAAGATAACATCCATCAATATATATCAATCAATATATAATCACCGAGCAGTGCACACCCGTCACCTCGGTTTCCTGGAGGCTTATTAGTTGGATAGTTTTGACTACGTGACATGTGCTCACAGAAACACCCTTGTCATCGGGATCCAACTGAACGGCTGTAACATGAGGTTTCTGGAGAAGTATTCGACTGAGATGTGCACTTACTGAGACATCAAGTTCCAATTGCACCTAAAAGTCAATTAGTCGAACGAGCTAACGCCGTGATAAATGCTCACAAAAGCATTCGTGCCATCCGGATCTGACTGATCAACTACTGCGTCAGACTCTTCTGGACGCTTAGCTGGTATTATGTGTACTCACAGAATTGTTTATTCAACTGCCACAGATGTGGTAACGTTAACACTTTCTACAGCGACATCATTAGAAGCAATCACTTCAAGCTCCTAAATGCCTATCAGTAGTACGATTTGTGATCTAAGACTGATACTCACTGTAAGATACATTTCAGGTCTCCTACCTAAACCGACATCACCACCATAAAATGATTGTGGATGTTGGAAACTCATGACTCGAATCAAAGCTATCATTTTCTTCACTATCCGAGTCATCGCGAGGTAGTATGAGAATAGGCCAAGGGAGTAGACGAGACTAGTTGAGTTCACGACACCCATCGTCCATGTCTTCGACCATGTTTCGCGACATTTTATGAATCGTATCGAACGCGGTGCTCTTGTAGGCCCAAGGCAGACAATTTGGGGTATGTTTCCCCTAAACCTGGCTTCTACAAAAGATAGATTCGGTTCCCATCGCCTAATCCTTCAGAGTCACTAGCAGCATTATTACAGTGTCAGGGTTATATATCACGTGGTCGCGGTATGTCTCATCAACGTCGTCTGTCAAACCGTAGAGGCTCAGTCTCTGCGTCTGATCCATGGGGTACTCACTCACAATTAAATCTAAACCCATCCCGCTCATCGTCGAGCACGTTGACCATCGTTCGTGTCGCATCTCCAGTCACCGTGAACGTCAACACTTCCGTATTTTCTCTGCAAGAACCACCCCCTTCTCCGGTCCTTGCTCAACGTCGCCAACACAGACGTATTAGCAGTAACCCACCTACAGGTTCTAGCCAGGATTCATCTTCCAATCGTCTCAGTTTCGCCTTTTCTTCGTTCGCAGGCTCAGGTCCTGCACCTGGAGGCCCAGCATCGAACAATCCGAGTGTTCAATACTCGTCCAACACAGCTCCAGGTTCACCAAGACTTAGACCAGCTTCGCCAGGCTCAACTCGCCGTCCATCCTTCTCCAAACCAAAACTGACCCCAGACCAGCTCTTCGACCTCGCACGCCAGTCCACCAACCCGTCTCGCCATGTCCCAAGCGACCATTCTACCGACTACCCTTTGACTCGTTCACGGTCACATTCACCCGTATTACGTCCACAATCCCCCATTTTACCTTCGTCTCATACAATGACGGTCCCAGCAACATTTACGCCGCTTCCAGAGTCAGTCTACCTTCCCTTTGTGGATCGCCCAGCGGAAGTATCTGCCCTAATATCTTCCATACCAACCGTAAAACTATTTTCTCTTCTCGCGCAGACATTTCCGAAGCCAAACTCTACATATTCGCCTTCTCTCATCGCTACCTCTCCTTCTAAAGGCACACTTCCCCCAGATCCGACTACGTGGTCATTCGACCATTTGTGTACGTGGCTTACTCAAGTGGACCGTAACACAACCCCAGATGCACTCTGGGTTCGCGACGTTAGGCGTTGCATCTTGGCCAGAAGTGAACTTATCTGGGAGAGGGTAAAGGGCGCGCTAGGTATCCCACCCGAACTGGACGTAGAAGATTATACACTTCGAACGCATGAGGATGTATTCTACGACGAGGATGGTGATTGGGATGATTGGGATGGGGTTGAAAATTCTCCTATTCACGTTGAGAACAGTCGTATCGGCGATGCCGAAATGGACGACCGCCATAAAGCACAGATATCAGCTTCTCCTGTTACTTTCAGTGACGCGATTTCTCTTGAAAGCCAAGGTTCATCTACGTCCACCCAGAATGACCCAGCCAACGCGAGTGAGGCTACTGTCACCCATCCCGCGACTGCCGCTACGTCCACCTTCACGTATACCCACCCGTATCCGTATCTGTACACTCCCCTCTCGATCGAACCCCTTATGGCCGATGCTACGGCTACCGCTCTTTCAGGCATGCCACCATCGTCGTTGTCTATGTCGGGCGCACTTGCAACGGATCCCGGCGCAGGGGAAGGCCTCCAGGATATTGCGGAGGGTGCTGAAGAGGAGGAACCAGAGGACATCGAGCAGGACAAGCCTGTAGTTGAAACGGAAAATAGGGGAGAATCGGGATCCGGCGAGAAAGAGTTGAATACATCTTTGATCCATGGCCTGAGAATCAGCACGGTGCCCATAAATTCCTCCTCACTTGTTCTGACGTCTACCTCTCGCCCCCAATCGGAAGCAGGAGCAGGATCAAGGATGAGTTCGAGGAGCGCGTCATTTTCTAGCGCTGGGGGTACAAGTGCTGGCTCAATCTTGGGGATTGCAAAAAGTGGAAACACCAGCCAAGCCTCATTAGTCAATATCCAGCAGTCACACTCGACCTCCCACTTTAACTCTCCATTGTCAGTCTCTGTTCATCTCAACAGTGGTTCGCTCGGACGCCACCACTTAGGCCTCAAGCGTAGTTCGTCTCTTTCGTCTTCAACTGGACGTCGAAGTTCGGCTAAGCGAACAGAGTCATTTTCGAGCCTGAGATCTAAGCGTGACAGTGGTGGATGGAGAGACGATGGCCCATACGATCCTGTCACTGACCGGGGTCCAGGCAACCCGCTATTCCCCAGTGATTTTGCGAGGTTAGCATTGGGGCCCACGTTGGTTGCAAAGTATTCATTCCCTTCCATCGACGATGTAATGAAAGCTGACATATTCGTGGCCTAGTAATTCGAACTTACATTCTCAAAATGCTCCACCTCCATCGATGTATGCGGCAGGTTTAGAGAGGATACGTAGTGCGCCGCAATATGCAGCCACGTTTGAAAGTGAGAGTAGTGTCGGTGAGAAGGATTGAATGGACAACGACTTCACTCCTCACCCCCACATTGCAACTCCCAAATGTTTTAAACCGTCTTCGACATGGTCGTATGCCGTGTTATTCCATGTCTTCCTTTCGTTCCTTGCTCTCCTTTATGCTCTCTGTCTCGCTGCATCTGCTTTGCTTTCAACTGGGTTTTTCGGGTATTGCTGTCCTTCTGTTCCGCCGTTCATTCACTTTGAACCTGTACTCCTATAGTCAGGTCATTCATATGGATAACCAAACCATTGTACACGACGCTCGAGCTCGTCCTCCTATCGTATATATGTCGTTCATGCACAATACATGCATATATTGTCAACGACTAGAATGATTTACGTGTGGCGCTCATATATAACCAACAGGACGCTATCGGGCTAAGAAACTCACCTTTAGGATTAAATTTACTCGAATGTATTCCGGATACCAGAGCCACTCAAAGGTAGAATTAATAGCTATCGACCAAACTTCTTCAATGGATCAGCTTTGTTTCTACCACCCCTACTTCCTCCCTTCCCACCGCGACCTCTTCCCCAACCGCGACCCCGAGCGGCGTCCTTCTTAAACGGAACAAACCCGACGGCTGTACTTTCCAATGGGGTGCCTTCCACGGGTGCAATACGAGGGAGAAGATACTTGGGGACATGCTTCATATGGGGCTGTATTCTGGTTGGATGGAGAGGTTTGTCGTGGCGCAGGTACTCCAAATCGAGAGGGTTGTCTTCAAAATGCGCCTGAAAGGAATGTGTCTGCAGTCCCACAGAAGCGTTTAGAACCAATTTACCTTGAGTTTATCCGAGTTAAGGATCTCGGTTTTTAGTTCCTTTATCCGAGCCTCTTTAATGGCACTCCTAGTGACAGACCTCAACGCATCTTCCATCCGATACCTAAACGCCTCTACCTGCTTCATATCGAAGTTATATTCCCTGATTTTACTGCCACGAGCCCCCTGCTCCTTCGCTATCTTTTCAAAGACGATTTCGTCATTTTGGGCACTCTCCAGACACCCAACGACCTTGTTTGTACCCCATTGATCGGCCGGCACGACGAAGGATAATGACATTCCTGTTCGACCGGCACGTGCAGTTCTGCCCACCCGATGCGTATATGCCCGAGAAGACATAGGAAGGTCAAAGTTCAGGACACAGGCAACATCGATAAAGTCTACGCCCCGCGTGACACCGTATTCTTTATTGCCACTCTGCCGTTGTTTCCGTTTGCGTGACCCAGGGGGTGAACCACCGGCTCTTTTACGTTTTCGGGAGTCGACAGGAACATCATTATCTTGCTTTTCAGAGTTTTCTACTATCGACACTTCATTGCGCGAAGTTGATGTCACTGAGCAGAGATGACGCGTTAGCGAGTAAAATATATTGACATTGAGGAGGCAGACCTTCGTTATTGAGATCGGAAGGTTCGACTACGTTCTGTGCCTCGTCTAAATCTTGTTCTCCGTGAGCACCGCTCTCATCCGTCGCAATGATGTAGTCATATACTCCTTTGTTGAACTCTTGTACGGTATGGTATCTAGAGTCAACTATGGTTAGAGCCAGCTAAAATGGTCGAGAAAGCGCCGCGTACCTAGAGTTCAGCGGTAGTTCTGAATTTAGGACACAACTTTTAATTGAGAATTGTTCGAGAAAAAGTTTTAACCGGTACGACCGATCGACATCATTAACGAAAATAATGCATTTTCCCTTTATCAGTTTGAGCTTGAGTATCACGTATGTGAGGAGGAATTTATCAACTTCCGAACATCTGAGTAAAAGGTGTAAGTTACAAAAAATAGTGAATATGTTAACTACGCACTTCACACTATATTGGCTGAGATGTGCTGTCTCATCCTCGTCTTCTTCCAGCTTCAGGATTGCCTTAAATTTGGATCAGATAACTCAATACTTGAGTCACGGTGACGTACTGGACTTCGAAGTGCAAGGCCTTTCAGTAATTCGACGTCTTCGGTCATCGTTGCACTCATGAGGAAGGACTGAAAAACTTTGGGAAGAAAACCACCACTGAATATTTGACGAATATCTTCGTCGTGACCATACGAAAAGACAAGATCTGCCTCGTCAATGACCAAAGAGTCCAAGAAACTGAGGGAGACGGCCTGTTGTACGATGAGCTCCGCGAGTGTATTTTTTTAAGTGATCGGGGACACGTACTTTGGACTGCAAAAGTCCCAGGGCACGAGAGGGTGTAGCAATTACAATGTCAGGTCTGTCTGCCAGCACTGTACTGATGTGCCATCGGGTCAGCGCAGTAAAAGAGATAAAAACTAGCTAGAACAAAAGTATTCACCGTTGCAAGTGTGTAGTCGTCCCTGAAGCGGCATTGACAACGATGATATCCCTCTCGCAATAAACTAGTAGACTCCGCATGTAGGCAGCAACCTGCTCAGACAACTCCCTCGTCGGCACCAAAATCAGAGCACGAGTAGTTTGGTGAGCCGGATCATGAGGCTCCAAAGACTATGTCTCCAATCTTGACATTAATACTTCAGAAATGAATCAATGTGCCTACAGCTTTTGCACTGAGAATCTTTTGCGCAACTGGAACACAGTACGCCGCAGTTTTGCCACTGCCGGTCCGGGCTCTGGCGAGTATGTCACGACTTTCAAGAGCGAGAGGGATTGCCTTTGCTTGAACCAATGTTGGACGAGAAAAACCCATATCTGCTAAGGCTCTGAGAAGACGCGCATCGAGGAGATGGGAGAAAGAAGCGAAAGTTGCATTGGTGTCGACCGGACCAGGCTCAGCCATTGTGGTGAAAGGCGGACTTGCAATATTTCCTTGGATGGATTCAGTGACTTGTAAAATGTGAGTTGTTCGTCCTTTGCATATCATAAATGGTCCTCAACTTTTTTCAGATGTCGAAGACAATTCGCCAGATACACCTGCCCAACGTGCAATGCCTCGTATTGTTCACTAACATGTTTTCGCTCTGAGGTGCGTTGAAGAAATCTGATGTAAAGTGCGATATTAACACTATTTACACTCTTAAGTCTCATGCTCAATGTTCAGAGGCATTTTATCGCAAGGAGATCGAATCAGACATCCATATACAACCGTCCAAATCGAACGCGGAAAGGTTGAAAATGTTGCAAGTCTTGAAACAGTTTGAGGAAGGAAGTCGAGAGAGCGAGATTAAATTTTTCCAAGCTGAGGCCGAAGATGACACTGACCTGGCGGGCCGGTTACAGAATGTTGATCTCGGTGTGTAACTGACACTAAAAACTTTTCAGTTTAGTACAATTAAAGTCCACCAACAGAATCGACGTCTTCCGATGCCATATGGTCAATACTCACCTTTGAAGAACGTAATAAGTTCCTCCGAGCCTTGAATAATCCTTCTAGTAAACTCGCTCAGCAGTTGCTAGCTAGTGACGAGCTGGAAAAGGAGAGGCAAGCGCCTTGGTGGGAGGCAACCGCTCTAGACGAGGCGATCCAATCTGGCACGAGTAGGCAATTTGGAACAAAGCCAGAGATGATGGAAGTGCCACTAGACATGATCAAACCTTGGAAGTCTTCATTTCTGGTCTACAATTTGTGTGCTATCTGGTGAGTCTTGTTATATGCGTTGGTATATTTTTGTGCTGACAATTCTCAAAGCATCGCATATGCTTACACAACTCGCTGCCTCTCCATTTCCCCTCTATCCTCGTTGACATCCGAAGGCCTTGATGCGGAAGCTCGACGTATCTTATGCCAGCTGTTGCCTTTTTTGGTGAATCGTAACGCAAGAACTTTGCACACATCCCTATCCGGCATAATGACCGATATCTGGTCTCGATTCGATGCTGTAGGTCCCGAGTACCTAATATCTGTAAAATCCGTTTACCTCAGTGTAGGGATCCATGACTGCAAGTTACTTAGCAGTCCTTCTCCGTGATGCTGGGCAACTTCTGCGACCTACTTCAGTCGCCATTCTGTCTCCAATGAAGAATGGATCAGTATCTTTGGATCTGAACACGCATCCGCATGTTAGGGTTATTCTCGTACTTTCTGATCTATCGAGACTTTTCATGACACCTCCACGTGAACACAATCATATTACCAAGAAGTTGCTTTTCTATGCTGCTCATGTGTTGTCCACTCCATCCTCTGTGCACGGTGCTATCGCGGATGAGGCTATGGCTCAGTCAAGAACCATCGAAAACGAGATTACCATGGCAGGCAATTCTCCTGGACGAACAGCTCACATTCACTCGGTGTCGTAAACTCTCACATAGCTGTCAATACATTTTTGGACCGCATATTGTACCAGCAATCTGTCCGCAGACTGGGGCGGTACTTCCAGTTGCAAAAGTTGGAGCACTCTGTCGGGACCCACACCATCAGATTGTGGATATTTACAGTTATTGGTTGTCGACCCAGCAGCGCAATCGTGTAATCTTTGAACAGCCTGTTCAATGATTTACACGATTCCGCGGCTGTCCGAGGTGTGATATATGACATTTGTGACACATCTACGTGAGGACCCGGCCAGTCATGAATTTCATTACTCAAAAGGCGGAAAGTTGAGTTGTCGTTCACACGTCGACCCTTCACCAATCATGTCCTCCTCCACTGCCATGCCCACCCCCACTGATACTTCTGCTGCTGCCGCACTGAATTGTGGATCGGGTGGCGGAGCCGACACATTCTTTGGCCTTCGAGTAGCTTCAATTTTTATCGTACTGATTGGCTCGATGTTTGGGGCAACGTTTCCTGTACTTACCAAAAGGATCAAATGGTTACAGGTACCGAAAGTAGTGTTCGAGTGAGTTGGACGCAATTTTGGCATATTTCGGATCGTGATTTTTTGACCTGCAGCTTCGCCAAATATTTCGGTTCAGGGGTTATTGTAAGTCACCTTATATATATTTTATGGTCCCTTTGACAACAATTGTTCGTAGATCGCAACTTCCTTTATTCACTTACTGTCACCCGCCCTTAGTGAATTGGGTTCGCCGTGTCTTGCACCAGGCTGGGCCGCTTATGTATGTTCTATTCTTTAATCCTTGATGGCAGCTAATTTATTTGCTAGCCATATGCACTGGCAATCTGCATGCTGAGCTTGTTTTCTATCTTCATCGTCGAGCTCATCGCTTTCCGGTGGGGAACAGCGAAGCTAGCAAAGCTTGGAATCGGGCACGGTTGGTAATCTCTTGTTCCACCGCACCCTTTAATTTACATATGCGTGTAGACGCTCACGGACATGGTGTTGGCTCACATGCTGCGCACGGCCCTGAAGGTGAAAAATACGAAGGCAGTGACCAGGAGGCGGGCGACCCGCAGAAAGCCAAAGATCTGATCGATAATGCCATCGCTCATATCATTGGAGTCGCCATTTTGGAGTTTGGAGTGTTGTTGCATAGGTACCTCGTTTTTCGTTCATTCGAGGGGGAGGGGTAGTGACATTAACTGAGGCTTTTTTTATATATAGCATCCTCATTGGTCTAACGCTCGCAGTAGACCCCAACTTCAAAGTCCTTTTCGTTGTGATTATATTCCACCGTACGTTGTATAGCGGCTAAATCTAGCAGGCCTAAAACCTTTATCATCCAGAAACGTTCGAGGGTCTAGGTATTGGCTCACGGTTAGCTTGCTTGGTACTCCCTGCACGATACAATTATGTTCCGATTATCGCGGCACTACTCTACGGCATTACGACTCCCCTTGGAATCGCTGTCGGACTTGGCGTACGGTCGACATACAACCCAGGTAGCACGACTGCTTCGATTGTCAGTGGAATATTGGACGCAACTAGTGCGGGTATATTGATATACACGGGTCTTGTGGAGGTGTGTAGTTTGTGTCCTTTTTCTTGGATCAAGTCTGATCACCCCTGAACATAGCTTTTGGCACATGAATTCCTATTTAACAAAGACATGATGAAAGCCTCGAATGGACAATTGGCTTATGCATTGATAGTTATGCTATGTGGAGTTGCTCTGATGGCTCTCTTGGGCAAGTGGGCTTAGGATGTATACACTGTACTCCTTTTTTGTACTGTGACAAATGTTACTATAACATGACCGACGCGCCGCTTTCTGATAAGAAAAAAAAAACACTACCTCTCGGTATAATTATTGGTCCAGACGGTAAACCATGCAAAGTTTGCACTGTAGCTCGAGACTGGAAGCGACTCTCAGCGACAACAAATGCCAACGGCCAGAGTCATAAAGGTGGACAGACATCTACTACGGCAATGATGGCTGCTCTTGCCTCTGGCAAGTCCGTGGAACACGGCCCAGTTTCAACAGCACACTGTCCTCCCGATGTGGAGCAACTGGGCCGTGCGACATGGTCATTCCTTCATACCACCGCTGCCTACTACCCCGAACGGCCCAGTCCAAGCCAACGTGCCAATATGCTTGGTCTAATTCGTGCACTACCTGTTCTATATCCATGCACGCACTGTGCATCGCATCTCGAGGAGAATATAAAGGAACATCCGCCAGATGTTAGTGGGAGGGTTCCGTTGAGTCGATGGTTTTGCGAAAGGCACAATGATGTTAACGAGAGGTTGGGGAAGGACAAGTTTGATTGCGCGAGGACTGACGAGAGATGGAGAGATGGGCCAAAGGATGGGAGTTGTGATTAGATTGGTACTAGCTCAGTGCTCAGCATTTGTCACTGCACACCGTCGAATAGAATTGTGAAAGAAAATGACCGTCACCGAAGTGGCCGCCATAAAGTTTCCCATGTTCGGCTATATATGCTTAAAAGGCCCCCTGGCGACTCTTTCACTTACTAGTGACAGGTTCTGATGCTTCGGACTCATATACTGCCACGGGCCAGCCTTGGCAAACTTTCGGTTCGATGGCTTGCTGTCGGTCTAGGTTTCATGGCTTTACTATGGATTTTTGGCCCATTTGTTCTTGGGCCACGACAAATGGTTGAACGTCATCCGCACTTTGGTCATGGCATGCACCGCGGTCGCCCGTGGCCGTCTCGTCCCTATCCACCACCCCACCCTGCCACAATATGGGCTATTCGTGCTGATGAAGTGCGGCAAGCATACCTGCATGCTTATTTCGGCTATCAGCGGTCTGCTATCGATCATGACGAACTCCTTCCAATCTCTGAAGGCAAGGTCAACAAGTACATCACTTCATCTTTTGCGAGGTTTTTCATGAATTGAACAGTCATGTATAGTCTCAATGGATGGCGGCTCACGATAATCGACTCCTTAGATACCATGTGGATCATGGATCTCCATGACCTATTCATGAATGCCACGGCGCTTGTGGCAAAGGAGACGTTTTTCTTAAAGCCGGTGCGGTTGTATGCATTTTCCCGGAATTAAATGCTGAAGGACGTCGTAGACTTCGTTCGCTCCGTTTTTCGAAACAGTTATTCGCTATCTTGGAGGTCTTCTCTCAGCTTATGCGCTCTCTGGAAATCCGCTGTTGCTTGCTCGCGCGGATGATCTTGGGAGGCTTCTCCTTCCCGCGATTAATACACCTTCAGGACTTCCCATGTATGGTGTTAATACCCAAAGGTGAGCTTGTCGCATCCTTTTCTGCGATGTCCACTCATTTCTTTTGCGTTTACTGAGTGGTGACACCACATCAGGGTGGACAACAAGCGTCCTTTTATCTGAAGCTCTCAGTTGCCAGATGGAATTCAAATACCTCGCACACTTAACAGGCCGTGCGGTTTACTATCACAAGGCATTCACCCTACCCTTTGCCTCCGGCACTCATCGCTAACGTCGAGCAAGGTGGAACATATCATGGACACAATGCGTGCTAATATGACTCATGGATTACTTCCCACAATGTGGGACATCAAACTGGGCACACCGAACAACGGTTCGTGTTCCACTTGTGTCAGTCAATCATGAGATGCTACGCTATCCCGTAGATCATTACTCGGTTGGTGCATACTCAGACAGTGCATACGAATACTTCTTGAAGCAGTGGCTTCTTACTGGAAACTCTGAGCCCAAAGCCAGGGACTTATGTATGATGTCCTTTCTCTCGCATGAACGCGGATCACTTACATTCCATTATACACCAGATATCAACGCTGCAACAAGCATAATCAATAACCTGCTATACCTCTCGCCAACTCGCCAACTCCTCTACGTAACAGACACCAAACACGGCAAACCCTCTAACACGTTCGAGCATCTATCGTGTTTCCTTCCGGGCCTCCTTGCTCTAGGCGCACACACGCTCGATCTTCCACCTCCAGACAAACAACGTCATAAATGGGCTGCCGAGGGATTGGCATATACCTGTTGGATGACGTACGCAGACCAGGCCACAGGGCTGGGTCCTGATGAGATGGTCATTACGGCAGGTGGCGAGAAGTGGATAGACCATCTAGAGCGATGGAAGATCCACGGGAGCAATGAGAAACCGCCTGGGGTTAGGGAGGTGCCGAGGGAGAGAGATCCGAATAAACGAGACTATCGCTCGCAAAAGTCTACGTATCTACTTCGGCCTGAGGTGCGTCACATTTATTCTGATATATGTGTCTGGTGTGATACTGGACGAGGCAGACTGTGGAGAGCTTTTACTACTTGTGGAGGACGACTGGGAATGAGGTTTGGAGGGATCGGGGATGGGCCGTCTTCAAGGCTATCCAGAAGGAGACGATGATAGAATTTGGTTATGCTAGCATCAGAGATGTCGATTCATCTCCGTCGCCGAAACTCGACGAGATGCCCAGGTACAGTACACATGATCGTTCCTATCATATGCGGACTCAGCCGATCTTTTACCCTCCAGTTATTTCATGGCAGAAACGTAAGCTCGCCCTTACGCTTGGATGGTCATTGACACAACTTTGTCTTTCAGCCTGAAGTATCTTTACCTTCTGTTTATGGACACGGAACTAATACCGTTGGATAAGTGGGTGTTTAATACCGAGGCACACCCATTCCCGATTTACGATTGGAACGCCTGGGAAAAGGAGGAATATAACATTTTATAATGGGACACATTAGTGACATTACCAGGGACTCAGACGTATTTGTTTAATTGGATGAAAACAATTTGCCACCGATCATTCTGAATTTGCCATAACCACATCCCCCGCCCTGTGTCCTTCCTCAGATCTCGCCTTCTTTATTTCCAGCTCTCTCTCAGTCACGTCTCCACCTGCTAACCTCTGAGCCGTATGTGTTTGCTCAGCCAGCAGTCTTTTATTTTTTAGCCTGCCCAGTACCTTCTTACTGATATGCTTCCCTTTCCCCTGCGGTATCCCCTCCCCTACCCCAGACCCCGAAGGATCATCACTTCCGGGTTCTTCACAATCGGGGGTGAAATCACGTTCCAAGGCATTGTGCTCGGCTTCAGTGTTTTTGGGCATGGAGGAGAGAAGGCCATATAGATCCAGTGTTTTTAGATCCGTGGGTATTGCTGGATTGTATGTTAAATTAATTTTTTGGATAGAGGCAAATATATACCTGGGAGGAGGCATTTTGAGTTCAGAGAAATGAGGAGGGGGTCGGCATCTTTGTCGGCGACTTCTGACAGCTGTGGGGTGTCAGGAAATAGAAGGGGAAGACGTTGCTAACTTCGAATTGCGTACCCGTCCTTTCGTCCATCTTACGACCCTGATCGCCGTCGTATTGGTACTAGTTGGCGTCTCTGCACCCGTCTCGGACCACTCGCCGTCCAACAATACCCAGATACTTGCATCTGCTCTTGGAACAAAATCAAGAACGGGTTTACCGAAATCGAAGCTCTGAATGTCTGTTACGGGATGATCGTCAGAAAACGGACAAGTGAACAGTCCTGTTGCACTGAGATAGGGCAATTAACGAAGAAAGTGAGTGAGTGGGTGCGACAAAACGAACCCGACTGCACTGAAAATAATTCGATGGTCTTCATCTGTCTCTAACACGTCAATCTTGTGCAACACAAGAACTATCTCGCTCGCGTCTAGCTCGTCCACACGCTGGGAATCGGCATTAAAATTCAGTGGTCCTGAGCGAGGTTGGTCCTGAGCTGGTTCCTGCTCCACTTCATCCGTTGTCCCGGCCTGCTTCCCTTTCCTTTGCCCCTTGCCATTTTTCCGTCTGCCCCGACGACCCCGACGCACATCTTCTCCACCGCTATCATCCTCACCTCTTTTTCGCTTGGGAGCTCCCACCTTAATGAACGGCGCAACAACGTCAAAAATGTTTATCTCGTTCTTGACTGTACCGGTCATCCAATCCCATATTTTGAGCATTGGATCGCCACCGCCTGAAATAAGAGAGCGCGGAGAGATGGAAGGAACGTGAATTGAGGAAACGAATCTGGAATCCCCAGGCAGATATCGAATATTTGTAGTTTCGTGTTCGGTGCTCACTTACTTTCGATGCCCTAGACAATAGATCTCGATGTTATAGCCTTGTGGATACCAGCTTACCCTGACATGCTCGTCTCTATCCGCCGTAATGATGTATCTCTCATCTGGAGTGAGCAGAAACGATGTGAGCAGAGAGGCATGACCGAGAACGAGCTGTCCCCCGGAGGAATTTTCATGAGATGATAGTGCGCCACGCTTTCCCTTGGACGTTGTCGTGGTGGTATCCGTTGGATGTAACGTGTAACTGTCCGATGTTGATGAAGAGACAACAATAGTTAGATAGCTGGGTTGTACCTGAACACATCGCCAAATTTATCAGATACCAAGATGGATTGGCCATTTTGGGTGAACAATATTGTGGTCGGCTTCTTGGGTAATTCCCTGTCATATTTTGTCATGAGATTGAAAATATCACCAAAGGCATTGCAGACCCACCGGTTGCTCAATAATTTCAGCTCGTCAAGTTCCCATATTTTCAACCTTTTATCATCACCTGCTGTTGCAAGATACTTTTCAGATTTGTCGACAGCTGCACAGCGTACAGGGCCAGATTTAAGAATCGCGCTTTTGTCATCGTCTCGCCAGAAAGCGGTTGAGTGGATAATGTTACCGACCCTGGCTGCATGAATACAGCTAAAAAAGATTTAAAATTATGCAAACATACAGGTCCAGAGTTTGAATGTGTGGGCCAGATATGACCACCACCTGCGATGTTCCAAACCAGAGACGAGAATGAGGATAAACGGTCATTTTCGAGTTGAACTAAAATAGGGTTAGGGTCTACAAACTTTGACCAGAACTTGCATCATGTTCAAACCTCTTACTTCGCGTCCATTGGACCTCATATATGTCATTTTCTTTGTAGTGAGTTGTTCTCTGCTAGTCTTAACTTTCCTGAACAATTTGAACAGTTTCATATTCCTGCGTCTTTCCTACTCGACTTGCAAACCGTATACCCTGCCGAAATTGTTCCAACGATCGTGAAAAAACTTCCAGAACTTTATTTCCAAATGTCAAATGATCCCCTTGTCGGTGGAATGATGGGATACCTTGGAAATAATGATCATCTAGTCTGGTTCAAGTCATTTCTTCTCCTAGAACTGTACGGCATTTTACCAACAAAATTTGATACACATTTGAGCGCTTTACTTTCTTCCCAGTGTATTCCAGGTACCCGTTTTCTTTTTAGGAATATACGGTCTCTGGAAAGGCACGTTATTACCCTTTGACTGGTACTTAAAATATTGACTTAAGGCGATAGGCTCTCGGTCAATTTATGTCCTACTTTTAATTTACGCCGCTTCCACAACCACGACAACTTTGCCATGTGTCACGCTTATTCTCGCCACGCCGATCACATCTCCCCAAACTATCTCACAAGGCGTTGTCTCCATCACGACTAATCAACGCTTATTACTGCTGTCAAGTTACATACCGTTTTTCGTTATACCACTCTTCATGACATTGGACATGGCATTACGGTTGTGGAACCTGGTTACGATTGGGATCAAAGCCGAAAAAGTTGAAAAAAGCAAGTAGGAATATTAATATGTACGTGTTCAGCTGGCTTCCCGATACCTTGACTGACAGTACAACTTATAAGGCCGTTTCTTTTTAACTTCGTATTCGCATGTGAAGGCATCTTGGCAATGACGGCAAACTAGCAACTATCGGTCCTTCACGCGCAGTCCATCCCCACCATTAGTGATATAGCCCCAACACACAGATATGCATACAACCACGGAACTGTGAATATGTATCGTAGTGAGCCTCCTATGCTATGTACTTTCCCATAGATTCATGCGTAGACGGATGGTCTCAGATACTTCTCAATGTACCACTCTGGTACTCCACTATCCAAAGCATCTGATATGGCGCTACCCATCCTGATGATATACTCCTCTTTGATCTTCCCTTCATGCACCCTCATGGTATCAACATATACCAATGACCTGATCGTCTTTCCAGCCATTTCCACCTCATGGAATTGCTTGACGTAGGACTCAGGTGTGTCCTCGTATCCATCTAGACGCTCTTCGTCTGTGGGTGTAAGTGTGTACACCATGCCATACACGACATCCCCCGGCGAATGAATGACATTGGCGTAGCCGCGAGTGCAGATGAACCATTTCCAATTCTTCAGAACTGCAACGCCCACGAATGTGCTGCCAGGACACCGCTGTGCCATTTGATTAAGCCATAGATTGGATCCATAGGCAAAGTACAACGTGAGTGGCATTGGGGTATAAGATTCCGAATACCTGGCGGTATAATGACTTGGTACTTGAGATGAGAGAGTGGACAGCCACAACAACCACAGCTACCAAAACAAAAGGATCCGCTTTTCTTCGCGCGCTGTCAACCTCGAGCCTGATTTCCCGGTTTTCACCAGCAATTTTGGGTGTATACCACATGTCGTTTGGCCGTTCTCGATGTCTCCTGCTTAAGAATAGATTTAGCCATGTCGAAGAAAGCCTTCCAAGATGCAACGTTGCGAGGCCGACTCCTTCGAGTCACTTTACTGCAGTAAGGGATGTTATTTATGTTCAACACAGGATTTTGATTGACAACAGAATTACTCCCGTACAGATGCAGCGGCTTATCATGATTACCGAGTTTTCTGACTCGAGTCTCAGCTATTCCAAATTGATGTTACTTGTATTGGTGTCGCTCCATTTCTCCCACGCCCGGTAAGACAGTGGTGTAAGGATAGTACAGGCACTCAGGTCGAAGTGATCACACCTGTTCATGCCAGCGGGCGCCGTGACAAGTATGGGGGACCAAGTGCGTAGGTTACCCTTTTTGTGAATTTATTTATGTCAGCTTGATAATTTTACACACAGATTTGCTAGTCCCCAGTACCGTTCGAGCACAAGCCAAGTCGGTTTAGCTGGTTTTCATTTACGACTACCAGGAACCTTCAGGAACTCTTACGATAAGGTTTCTCAAGGACTTGCGTAACAAATTGATTTCAAATTCAGCGGCGGGATGGCTATCATCCAATGAAATGGCGGGCTCCGATAAGCCACGAGATTAAAACCATACCGCTTCAATGCCTTTTTCAGCCCTGGCTCCCACACCGTCACTTGGAGGTGAACTTGCGACAGACACAGGGGTGAGCGTCTGCTACGATCCCCTTCACTTTAACACTTACCATCTCACTTACCATCCCAACAGCAAATTCCTACGTTCATCGACACCGACAGGCTCCCGGGTAATCATACTTAAAATAAGTGAGCAAACCCTCATATTTGACCACCCCAATTTTTCACAATTTTACAAGGATACTAAAATGTCTACCAATGCTACCGATCCTCTTAATCCGCCTTGGCTTAACAAAGGCGATAACGCCTGGCAACTTACCGCAGCAAGCTTAGTCGCCTTGCAGAGTATTCCTGGGCTCGTCGTCCTGTACGGAGGCCTGGTGAAGAGAAAATGGGCACTCAATTCGGCCATGATGGCATTTTACGCCTTCGCGGCCGTTCTCATCTGTTGGGTCGTATATGCGTACAAGGCATCTTTCGGAAAGCAAATGCTTCCCTTCGTTGGCGTCCCTGGCCCTGTCGTCACCATGGATTGGGAACTCAGACAGGCGTTATTACCAACCTCAGGCGCAACAGCAAATTTTCCACTGTCAACCATGGGTAAGCCCTTAGTCAATTCTTGAAGCTTAAACCTCATTAACGTTGGCATGGTGACAAGTCTACTTCCAGTTTGTTTTCGCAGCCATCACTGTGATCATCATGGCTGGCGCCTTCCTTTGCCGCATGAATTTTTTGGCATGGATGATATTTGTGCCACTGTGGATCACCCTGTCCTACACGGTTGGTGCATTCAGCATCTGGGGAGGCGGCTATCTTGCCAAGATGGGCGTTATCGATTATTCTGGTGGTTACGTCATTCATCTTTCGTCAGGCACTGCTGGTTTCGTCGGGGCGTACTGGATTGGACCGCGGTTAGAGAGGGATCGTATTGATGCCCGACCAAATAACCTTCTCCTGGTGCTGGTCGGCGCGGGCATTCTCTGGACTGGTTGGAACGGTTTTAACGGCGGAGATCCCTATGCTGCGAGTCCTGACGCGGGCGCTGCGGTGCTCAACACCAACGTTTGCACAGCCATGTCCACTTTGACTTGGATTATATTGGATATGATCTTTTACAAGAAGCCTTCGATTATCGGCGCAGTCAACGGCATGATTACCGGCCTTGTCGCAATCACTCCTGCGGCTGGTGTAGTTGCTGGATGGGGAGCTATCATAATCGGATCTCTTTCTGGTTCCATCCCTTGGCTGAGTATGAATACAATGGGAAAAAAGTGGAGGCTTTTCCGAAAGGTGGATGATTGCCTCGGTATTTTCCACACCCATGCTGTCGCAGGGGCCCTTGGAGGATTCCTTACTGGCCTTTTTGCGACCGTACAAGGTGACGCAGCATTTGCGCTGACTAATCCAGGTGGTGCGATAGATCGGAACGGGAAACAGGTGTGGCTGTAGGTCCTTTTGGCCTTGTCTGTTTCGCTGCCACTAACAATAGCTTTGTGGGAAGGCAAATCGTTGGTGCCTTGTTTATTATTGGGTGGAATATCGTTTGGACCTCGCTTATCATGCTGTTCATTAAATTCGTCTTGCGTGTACCACTGCGCATGTCTGAGGCTGACATGATGGTTGGCGACGATGCAATTCATGGGGTCAGTTGACATCTCATCGTGTTCTTGTCGCATTTACTCAATATTTAATCTAAATTAGGAGGAGGCCTATTGCTTTGACGATAGAATTATGACAAGAAGCGATGACATCGAACTTGGTCAACCAAGGTCTGCTGACAGCGATGACGACAAGATGAAGAGTCCAGAGTCAGAGAAGGTTCAGAGCGTCTGAAGTTTGGTGC
The DNA here is from genome assembly GCA_003314125.1 of Hygrophorus russula. Taxonomy (NCBI): domain Eukaryota; kingdom Fungi; phylum Basidiomycota; class Agaricomycetes; order Agaricales; family Hygrophoraceae; genus Hygrophorus; species Hygrophorus russula. Next base: position 33,510 of record QLPE01000441.1, on the reverse strand, counting down.
TTTCAGTCTTGTTCTCGTCAGGTCTCCATTTTCTTTTACTTTTTACTTTTCCCGCTTCACTGTCCCAGCTTCGAGTGGCGCTCGTCGTGTATCGTAATGTAGACACCTCGCCATTTAGTCTTATTTTTTCTGGTGATAGCTTTATTGTAATACGTTATCCTACAAGGGCCGCAGAGTTGACAGAAAACATCATCGATATAATGACATGACCTTTAATACGAATTTGAGTAAGTTTTATTACTGTAACTGGGTAAAGTGTTGGGTACACTGACAAAAATCTACATTACATTCACGTCCGCTCCCCCATGACCATCCACCGACATGGCTACCCCTTCTCCGTTAGCGCTCTCTGCCTCTACCTCCCCATCCGCATCCGCCTCTCCCACCCCACGCAACAAGAACAACGGGTCCATAACCTCTGCCAAAGCCTCCTCGCGCTCGTCCTCCTCGTCCTTACTCATCGGCAGATGGGTCACTTTTATAATCTCCCACTTGTCTTGATACGCTTCATGGGCCTGCCAAGAGCATCAAACAATTGACAAAAAGGAGGTCAAACGGATGCTTACATTTACGCGCTTCTTCTTCAATATCATCTTTCGTTCGATGTTCTTATAATACGCACCCTTCCCTCTCCGCTTCCCTCTCCGTCCATTAAGAAATGCATCGATATCCTCGTCCCTCTCCCCGCTATCTAGCACGAGCAAAAACTCATTCGGCACCTCCTGTTCTACCTTCACCGTCTCGTAATCTCTCACGAAATGGAATGATGTCGGCTATCAACGACGTGAGTTACTGAAAAACAGAATACCAGTGCAAAGGGCCCACATTTTGGTTTTCGGGGACTTCGTATGGTGCATGTGCGAAGCGCGATTTTTTGAACTCGATAGCCGATTCGTTGTCTTTTGTGAGATAGTAAGCCAAAAAATGGTCGCCATCCGATTCCATAGGCCGTAGGATGGCACAATCCAATCGTGGGTCGTCCACCTACAAACACGTCAGTATGCGATCAACTTAGCGAGAAGAGGTCAACGCACATCGACTGGCCGCTCCCCTGGCCGTTCAGAAAATCGAAACAAATCGTATGCATTGGCCCAGATATCTGCGTCTGGAAATATTTCATAAGATTCGACCGCTGTAACGTTCGGCTTGTTGGGGTGGCGAAGAGATGAAAGGGAGAAGCCCTCGTTGCAAGCGTCGAATGAGGCTTCGATATCGCGGATTTGAGCACTGCGGGAGACGTCTATCGGCGCGGACATGACATGTTTTCTAAAAAGTAGAGATCAGCCGGGTTGTGTGGCCAGTGAGGGACAGACGTACGGCTCTTGAGCTGCAGATCGTTGGACACCTTCTCTGCTTATGTACTCTGTTTTTCTGAGCCATGGAACATATACGGGTGAGGGTGTGACAGAACCGGCAGTAGGATTTGGATGGGCTCCGTTCGTGTACGGTCCCGTTGTCGTAGACGGATCGCCAAGCAGAAAAGCATCCATGGGATCAAGTTTGGGTAGGTTCGCAGGGTCTGGGTTTAGTGCTTATACCATCGAAGTTAAGCCAACATCAAGACGAACTGTTGAGAACATATTCACCCGAATCGTCAGCATCCTCCTCCCACAAGCTCTCCCATCTTCCCAAATCCAGCGGCATCCCGCATTCTGCATCTACAATCATGGGCAAAGGTGTGTCGTTCGCGAGGGCATTAAGGAATTCGGGACGGGCATAACGCATAGGATTTGTTGGGATATCAAGTAATTTTGGAGGACATGGCGGTGCGGGGAGGGGGTTTGAATAGCGAACACGTACTAGTAAGTCAAGTTTACTATGAAGGGATAATTTATTTTTTTCGAGGATTTCAGTTTACTAAACGATGCTCACCTTTTCTTGAAGCTCATCGTGTTTAGAGTGAGCCTCCGTGGGAAAGTATTCTTATACAGTGAAGGTAGCTATATAACCTCTCAGAGATACGTGATTATACAGTAACATAGTCATTGGATTCATGGTAGAGAATAAACATGTGGGTCTATGCTTCAGTGAGCTCGCGTAACCGGCGAATAGTACTATATAAGAGAAAGTTCACTACGAAACGGTGTAGACACCAGGAAAAGGATACTGACCTGCGAATAGTGGCAGCCGCCGTTGTGGACACCGTCCAAGCACCTCCAGCGATGACCTTTCTGCAAGAACTGCAATTCCAGATACCAACAGCAGTCCTTTTAACGGAATCCTATGTCGGATATATATATAAGTGCAACAAAAAAAACGGTTTATTCTGCTTGCCTTTCCACAGAAAGTGCATGTGTAACGCGCATGTTGCGAAATCTCCATCTACAAAAGGTGTGAACAAAGTCACAATGAAAAATTCCAAAGACTACACACACCTTTTTCACTTGTTTACGAAGAGATGCACCATAACGCTAAAAAGTGGTTTGAGTTGTACGTCGCTTATAAGAACCTTTTGCATAACTTACGGTACCGTACTTTCCAGTGATTCCTACTTTTCTAGTACGTTTTGTCTATAAAATCCAAGTCAAAGATTATTTAAAAAATTTAAAAAATAAATTCAAACCATTTTTTTTCTTTTCCAAACTTTGAAGTTCAAGATTTGAAAGAAATTTCTTTTTTTTTTTCTCAAACTATATAGTTGATCACGTGATTAACTCCCAGCCTTTCGATCTTTCTACAGCACGTTGCCATCCTTCCCACTTCTTCTCCCTTACTGACTCTGCTAACTTAGGTTTGAACTCACAACTTCCCTTCATGTTGACTTCAATAAGCGTTTCAGGTCGGTTGATATCCCATCCGAACAACCCAATCGATGACCCAGCCAGGAGAGCCGACCCTAGAGCGGTAGATCTTTGAAACGTTAGCTGTCGTTGACAACAATTCAATTATAACATACTCTCTCATTTCTGGTCGCACAACGTTGAACCCCCCAATGTCTGCCAAGATTTCCATCGTTAAATCTCCGTTCGTCATTCCCCCATCCACTTTCAAGTGCTTCAGGTCCGTCTTCGAATCCAACTTCATACTTTCAAGGATGGCACGAGTCTGGAATGCATTAGCCTCTAACGTCGCTCGAGCAATATGTGATGGGTTGGTATATTGTGACACCCCTGATAATTTCATGAGCCTAATGCTATAGCGTGCATGACCGAGACGAACCGATAAGCAGCCCAGCCGCGTTAGGATCCCAGTAAGGTGCGAGTAGCCCAGAAAAGGCGGTCACAAAATATACTCCACCAGTAGAGGGTTCCTTTGCGGCTAAATGATTGATCTCGTCCGCGCTCGAAATTAGTGACATCGAGTCTCGTAACCACTTGACAGCACTGCCCGCAACAGCGACTGGGAGAGCAGGAGTGCATAAATATGTCGGCGTTTAGCTAGAATACTCACTGCTGCCTTCGAGTGCATATTTAGGCTTGGCCTCAGGTCCAGCTTGGTACGCGACCTGCAATAAAACCACAACATCAGAACGATCGAAATGAACAGAGCGCGGTGGACCATCTACAGTGGTTAACAATCCATAATTGCTCTTCACGATCTCTGCCCCAGTGCAGAATAACAAGAAGGCGCCTGTGCCGTAAGTACATTTGGCCTCACCCTGCTTTAAACACTTGTTGCCCACCAACGCTCCTTGTTGATCGCCAACAAGTCCGCCGATCGGTACACCACTGAGGGGTCCATCTAGAATGTGGCCATAGACTTGGGAAGAAGACACAAGTTTGGGGAGGATAGACTTGCGCAAGCCAAAGAAATCAAGGAGCGAGTACTCCCACTGGAGGGTCCGAACGTTGAGGAGAAGCGTACGGGACGCATTCGTTACTTCTGACAAATGAACATCCTTTGCAACGCCACCGAACAAGTTCTTTTGACAATGATTAGTTGGCGAGAATCCAGTCAGACAGAACAATCGTACATAGATAATCCAAGACTCGACTGTCCCAAAAAGCAGGTCATCTTCATCGTGAGCTTTTGCGACGTCGGGGTAATTGTCAATCATCCATCGCAGCTTAATCGCCGAAAAGTATGTGGAGAGTGGAAGTCCGGTGCTGACATACTTTAGGACGATATCTTGCCCTCAGAGACGAAGATTTACATATGCTTAAGAGCGTCAACGCCTTCTTCGCCTTTCTTGAAGACTCCGGGTGTGACTTCGATGCCGGTTTGTTGGAGTTTGTGCTGATAATACGCTACGGTGCTTTTTGTGCGAGAGTCGGCCCACACGATGGCTTTGCAAATAGGCTTGCCGGTCTTGCGACTCCAAGCAACGGTAGTTTCGCGTTGATTGGTGATTCCTTCACATCGATGTCAATTGATGACATACGATAAAGGAGGCCTGAATGTACCAATTATCTTCACGCTCTCCTTTGTCCAACCGCTCTCTTCCAAACTCTTGCACGCGCCTAGAATACAGCGATCAACATGCCCCTGAATTTCCAGGGCATCATGCTCATGCCATCTGGATGTTGGTCCCCTGAGTCAGTCACAACAAAGGGGGACAGACACAGGTAACACACGAGCATACCCAGGTTGAGGATAGTACTGGGGGAACTCGATTTGATGCTGTGCGACGATATCGGCGTACTTATTGAAAATGATGAACCTCACTGACCTACGAAAGCACACATGAGTGAATACACCTGAATATACGGCAGTTCAGGGTTGTACATACGTTGTCCCACAATCTAATGAGCCGACAAATTCACCTTGGTTGAGGTTGGACATCCTTAAGCTTCTATGATATGCGCCGAAAGGACGTAGAATCTAGGCTCACGTGGGAAATTAGAAGCTGAGTTCGAAGCGAAAAGGGCTTAGCCTTGCCCTCCGCCAGTAATCCTGAGTTGACCATGTCCAGCTACGACAAGGTCGTCAAGCTGGCTTGCAAGCCAAAGGCGGCACCCCCAAAGGCCAAGGTACTCCCTTTATCACCACCTTGTTGTAAGCTCACAGATTCCATGTCGATCAGTACCTGGATCCAATCATTGCCGCTACTTGGTCGGAGGATGGTGCCGTCCATGACGTCTGCAAAGCACTCTCTCCCCGTTTTCGCGAACCTAATGCCATTGTGCGTTCAATTATCCGCTCTCAGCGGTCGCGATCCTGTTTTTGAGGGAAGCTTATGGAATGTTTTTACCACGGAATGTAACAGGTCGTATTCAAGGCACTTATAGTCTTGCACACCATGATACGCAATGGCGCAACAGACAACGTTCTTGGATACCTATCGTCATCAGAAACGCTGCGGTTACGCAACGTTTCCACGAGCAATTGGGAAGGTATGCAGCTGTGAATATTTTCGTTGATTTCGTCTCTTACCAGCGAACAGGGTACAATGCTCCTCAGAATCTCCAAAATTATGCAATATACCTCGACTCCCGTATCCGCGCTTACCACGACCTGAAGCATGACGCTGTACGGGTGCAGTCTGAATCGAATCGGGACATGCGCAATAATGACGCCATGGAGGAGACTCGGCGTCATCTTTCTGAGGGAGATGGAGGTGGAAAGTCAAGTGCTGCCCCGTCTCGAAGCAAGACAATCATGGGGAGGAAGTTGAGAGTTATGGCTGTGGAAAAAGGTTTACTAAGAGAGACGAAAGCCGTACAGAAGATGATCGACGCGCTAGTGGAATGTCGGGTACGTTCGGTCTTGTGAACCGGCACCATCAGATCTGTCTGATCGCGAACTTACTCCTTTTCCCAGTTCTATCTCGACGATCTAGAAGACGAACTTACAACGACGGCTCTCAGGATGCTTGTTAAAGACCTTCTTATACTCTTCCAGGCGGGGAATGAAGGGGTCATCAACGTCTTGGGTATACCAAATTTCTCCACTCTCATCCTCACGCTGACAATCACGTTCAGAACACTATTTTGAAATGTCGTTCATTGATGCAAAACAAGCGCTTGCAATCTACCGGTTGTTTTGCAAGCAAACGGAACGTGTCGTGGAGTACCTTGGGGTAGCCAAGAAACTTCAAAACCTCCTCAATGTACCAGTGCCAAACCTGAAGCATGTAAGTCTTTACTTGCGATATTTCCAGTCAGATGCTAATGTTTTTGCCAAAGGCCCCGGTATCACTAGCAGGGGCGCTCCAAGAATACCTTGAAGATTCTAATTTCGAGCAGAATAGAATCGAGTACAAGACAAACAAGGAGGCGGCTGAGCGAAGTGCAAAGGTGTCGAAAGGAACGTCTCCGAACGCGACGAAAGTCGAGAAATGTAATGTTCACATTCCGTTAGATGTGATGCGAGCTAATTGTTTTGTAGCGGCGCCAAGTACGTCTACTGTAAAACCCACAACGCCGTCCATTACCACTACATCCATTACCACTAAATCAGACCCCTCCAATATGGTAGACTTCTTCTCCACCATAGAAGAGGAACAACCAACGATGTTTAATCCCCAAACAAACAGGTGTGTTCTTTATTACGTGTGTTCTTATTCCAAACTAAGTTCTGCCTCAGCCCAAGCGATACTTACTTCCAACAGCAAGCTGCATCCAATCCCTTTGTCCTTTGGCAAGCGACAGGTGGAGTAACCCAACCATTCGCGATGCCTCCGCAAACACAAATACAGCCCGCTGGTTTCCTGGCTCCTCAACAAACTGCTTTCCAACAACCCCAACCAAACCCGTTCGGTATGCCGTTCTCCCAACAGCAACAACCTGGTCACCGCCCATTTTCATCATTCTTGAAACCACAAGCTACGGGATTTATGCAGCCACAGCACACTAGCGGTGGATTCCTACAACCTCAGGCGACAGTATCGAATCCTTTCCGGCAAAGTATGGTGTTTCCACAGTCGACGGGGATGCACCTGTTCGGCGGTGGGGTACAGCAGCAAAACCCTGGCCAGACGCTTTTCTCACCGACCTCCGACACGTCGTCTGTGCCTTCATCGGCTTTCTTTTCCCCTTCATCGACATTCTCTCCTTCGCCTTCGGTCGCCTTGCCGTTATCCCAACCGACACCTAACATAGCCAATCTCAGCGTACCTCCCCGCCCTGCCTCGACTCCCCTCACCTCATTTACCTCGTCATCGCAACAGCCCAATACATCACCACCTATCGCTCAACCCGTGAAGACGCATCAAACGGGGTCTAAGAACCCATTCGGTCCTATCATAACGCCTCCCCCTCCAGTGCCCAAGCAGCCGACATTGATGGAGTTAGCGTTGGGCTTGGGGACCGGGCCTAACAATAACCCGAGTGTGAATGATTCTCAGAATAGTCAGCAGCCGAAGCAGCAATTTCAACCGACAACAGGCTCGTTTGGCGCATTGAATGGGTATGGCGGACCTGGCAGCCAAGGAGGAACGGACATGACCAGCGTCGCCTCTTCGTTCTCATTTGCAGACAAGAATGGCAGTGCCGATAAGCCAGGCGTATCGGGCTTCTCAGGTGCACTTGCTGGCCAGAACGTATCTACAGGCGCAACGGGGTCAACGTTTACCGATTCGACATTCTCATCATCACTGTCCACACAGCCTACAGGCGCCACGGCAACTTCTGCGTCTTCCATTCCGTCCTCTTCAATGTCGGGACCATTGAAGCCTCAAATCACTGGATTTACACCACTTAAAGCATTCAAACCGTCATCTTCATTCGGCGCGTCATTGCTAGAATCTTTACCGCCTATCCCAGGGTCTGCAACGAGCAACAATAACTTACCCACACAGACGGGGGCGGGTCCATCTCAACAACCCGGTCTTGGTGGGTTCGGTGTAGCGAATACTCAATCTACTGGGTTCGGGGGAGCGGGTATGGGTGGATCAAGCGGGCTAGTTGGCGGTCTACGACCGCAGATGACGGGAGGTGCAGCGAACCCCTTCCGGATTTCCATGATGGCAACCGGTGGAGGGCCTAACTTTGGTGGATCACAGCCGCCATTCAAATCTTCGACGTTGCCTCCGTTTGGTAGTGGGGTGGGTATGGCTTCGCAGAATGGGGCGACACCTTCATTTGGGTCAAGTTTGTTTGGAGCTGGGACAAGTGGGGGGACGAATTTCAATGGAGGTGGATACGATGCATCGAAACAACAGCAACAGCAACAGCAGCAGCATCAAAATGGATCGACATCCTTGATCTAGTCGTTCTTTTATACACTACCATAGTCCTGTAGGTAGCTGGTTATCGGGGACGTTCATATAGTGCTACATGAGAATTTTTTAACAGCTGAACATTAATAATTTGTCGTGAGTCACCAGGATAGGTTTGCAACCAAGTCGAACGGCATCGTCTTTGGTCTACAGTCCCTCACGTCTACCGTATATACGGAACTTGTAGAAGACGGCAGAGTACCCTAAAGAGCCCATTTCTCCAATTGTCGTAAACAACAGATTCAATATTAATGTGTTAGCACCTTCGAACGTAGGATCCAACAGGTTTTGAACACCATTCAAGTCAGCCCTTGTGCATATGAGTTGTAACAGAAACTTGGAAGCTTGAACGTTAGCGCGGCTTTCCACGCCGACCTTGTTCTTGTACAGGTGCCACTCTTCACAACTTGAACCCGACCAATGACCTCGTACGTTTACCGGCTCACGAATTCTAATACTCGCAAAGCCTGAAAATGTGTCTATCATAGAAACCCAAAGGAAACACAAACTACTTCTGGCGAATCCAACCTGGACACGCCAAAAACGATCGAAATCGCTGTTGAGCACGCAAAACGCGCTTTTGCCCTCAAAAAATTTGAACAAGCAGTGGATCACTACGCCACTGCTTTAGAACTCGTGTACGTCGCGTCCACCCACCTTTCAGGGTGATTTATCGCGTTTGGGTTCGTCAAGTGACGCGTATCTGCAGAACGCAACAACATGGCGAGAAAGCACCCCAAACTGCTGATCTTTACTTCTCGTATGGGAAAGCACTATTAGAGAACGCCGTGTCTCAAAACTCCGTATTGGGAAAAGAACAACCGGAAGATGGGGTAGAGAGCAGTGAAAACAAAGGCATGCCACTGCCTTTCGATGGATGTCGTCGTCTTGACCCGTTTTTCCCACAAATAGCCTCAGGTTCTGGTATAAACCGAAACGGCCCCATCCTATCTTTCTCAGGTGACGCGGAGGACAGTGATGATCTACCACTAGTTGGCGACGATATTGCTATTGACATGTTCGGTGAAGCAGCCCAGGCTGTAGCTGATGATGAAGCGGATGGCGATGAAGAGGACGAAGAGGTGGAGCCTGAAGATGACTTTAACGCTGCTTGGGAAGTTTTAGATCTCGCCCGGGCCATATATGATAAACAAAAGGACGAAGATGACGATGAAGAGGTGAAATTAAAATTGGCAGACACTTATATAGCCCTTGGGGATGTTTCTCTGGAAACGGGTGTGTTGTGTATGTCCCTTCCCCTAGTCACACCAATACTCATGTGCCTTTGCAGAGAAATTCGACCAAGCAATTACAGATTACGAAGCTGGTCTAGCACTCAAATCCAATCTCCTCCCGCTCTCCTCTCGTCAAATCGCAGAAGCACACTATAAACTGAGCATGGTCCTCGATCTAACGTCTGGGCGTCTGGCGGACGCTATTATTCATGCCGAGAAGGCTCTTGAGAGTGTCGAGACCAGACTGGCGGAGCTGCGAGATGGTCATAATGGACAGCTAAAGGCGATACCGCATGAGCCGGAAAAAAATACCAAAGGAAAATCCACGGGTGCCCGGTTGGTCAGAGATGACCTAGTGCAGAACATGTCAAAACCCCAAATCGAGGCTGAAATTAAAGAACTGGAAGGTCTGAAACAGGATCTGGCGCTGAAGGTCTTTTTATGTCCTATACTTCAATCTGTGTTGTGACCTGACGTCTATATAGGTAGAAGAACTTAAAACAACGCCTAGCGAACCCCTCGCATGCGCGCCAGCGTTGGCCGCACAGGCACTGGATAAGGAACTGAATGGAGGGGCGTCGTCGACTGCACTCAAACAAACAACCGTGAATGACCTAACCGCAATGGTCGTCAAGAAAAAGAAAAAGGCGCCTCAAGATGACGAGTCAGCAAAGAGAAAGGCAGACGATGATGCTGGCAGTCCAAATTCTGAAAAGAAGGCGAAGTTGGAGTCATGATCCTATATTGATAGCGTTTATCTTTTCCTTTTGATTATTACATGGTAGAGAACGGCGCAGATGTAGCAGTAATCGAGGCATGCTTATACTGCCTTTTTCCTACACCAAAATCACCAACAATATGCCCTGACTTCCCTTTACTCCTCAACATATACTTGTATATCACCAGACCCTCAAGTCCCACTGGTCCTCTGGCATGTATTCTCCCCGTGCTAATTCCAACCTCCGTGCCGAATCCGTACCTGAATCCATCCGCAAACCGGGTACTGGCATTGACGAATGTACCGGCGGAGTCGACACCGCGACAGAATGCTGATGCAGCAGCCTCGGACTCCGTAACAATACAGTCGGTGTGGTGCGATGAGTGTGCGTTGATGAAATTGACGGCTGATTGGAAAGAAGAAATGGTAATGACAGAGAGGGTCAACGTGAGATGCTCAGTTGTATAGGCCTCTGGACCTGAAGGGTGTACCAGGTTTTGAAGATTTTGGGGTGCCGGAGAAAGTGCATTCAGTGCATGGAGGGTTGCGGGATCGCAGAGAAGTTTCACGCCTGCAGCCAACAGTGCTCTGGCAACCATAGGCCATACAGTGGCTGTTAGAGAACTATGAACGATCAGCGTTTCCACAGAGTTACATGCTGAGGGATAGTCTGTCTTGAGCACCTTTGTTAGAGTTTTCGTGGGTATAAGATCATGAACGCACACCTTGGAGTCGACGACGACTCTTATAGCCTTTTCCACGTCCGCGGTTTCGTCCAGATAGATGGTACATAGTCCATCTGCGTGTCCCATAACTGGGATACGAGTGTTATTTTGAATGCTCTTCACAAGGCTATTGCTACCCCTTGGGATCACCAGATCGATGTACTGGTCCAGTTCGAGTAAAGAGGAAACCTCTGCTCGGGTTTGGATTGTTTGGATATAGGTATCTGGTAAATACGTTTTCGACAATCCAGTGGAGATAGCTTTAGACAGTAGTTGAGTCGTCCGGTTCGATTCCTTCCCGCCTTTTAATATCGCAGCGTTTCCTGACAAGGCGGCAATATGAAACCAGGCCAATAACGTTAATAAAAGTGACCTACCAGATTTGATGGCCAAAGCTGCGATATTGATGACGACCTCCGGTCTTGCCTCGAAAATGACCAGCAAGACACCTATCGGACATGACACCCGATACAGCTCCAGCTCATCGTCAAGTTCTGAAGCGTAAGACACATTTCCGGTGGGATCTGGGAGTGAAGCCACGTCCGATATGCCTTGCAACATGGACGCCCATTTATCTCCTTTACTCAAATCTAGGCGCTTGAGGAGAGAGTCAGACATCTGGCCGCCATCGACCTCAATTTGCGCTGCCTATGTTTACAAGAAAATAATATTAATGAGAACTCCATGAGAACAGTAGCAACAAAGCGCACGTCTAGATCCTGTTTGTTCGCCGTAAAAATTTCGACCTTGTTGGCTTCGAGCTGTTTTCTAATTTCCTGCAAAGCATTGAAACGATCTGAGGAGGATACCAGCTGAGACTCCTCGAACGCGAGTTTAGCTGCCTTTGCAATATCATGCGCACTGGAAATCATCGTCTTCAGATAAGTAAATCGATGAGTTCAGCCCAGACTTTTTTTTAAATCCAAAAAAATAGATCGTTCGCGGTATATTGCCAACAAATGGAATCATACAGACAATAGATAATAAATCATAACCACTACCCTGATCCTATTTCTTGGTGGTCATCACCATCTTCATCTTCGTTTTCGTCTTCATCTTCATCTTCATCCTCTTCTTCACTGCTTTCGTCTTCACTACTTTCACTCTCGTGAAAGGTTAGTGAAATATACTCATCACCAAGACGAGCATCTTCTGCTGATACGTGCTGCAAACTGGAATCATTGTCAGTCCCAGCAGAAGTAGTGGAAGTAGCACTAGAGGCGGTCTGCCCGGAGGAACCATTAATCGGGGGTGATGATGCAGGCTTGCGATTGCGATTGGCACGGATAACGTGAGGGAGCTTGCATCCCTTAGTCGAGCAGACGCCTTTTTCAGCAAAGTCCGGGCATTCCCTGACATGTTGCTTGTCGCAGTTGAGACCTTTTTCACAGTACCCAAGAACTGCAAAGTCACGACAGACACCCTGACGGGCCCCCACACGGACGTGTGGATACGGGCAGTTCTCGCGATTGCAGCGACCGTTGTTGGCGAAATGCATACATAGTGGCGTGCGCTCCGGCGTCGGGTCATGCGAAAGATCGCATGTGTCAGCAGTGTTGGAACACTTGCCTAGAAGGAAGCTCCAACAGATTGCGATCTTGGACGGGTCGTGCTGATACATGCATGTGAGACCGCGGCTGCAAGCACCTACGGATAGAAAAAAAAAAGGTTGTAAACAGGCATCAGATATCCAGGAGGCGAAATGCGTCGTCCTGGCAGGGTTGATGTCGCACCTGTAATTGTAAATCGAGGACAAGGTTTGTCAGAGTATTTTAAACGTTTGCTTGATGTCCGGCGGGATCTGATGGGGATAATTAGATCAAGCTGCACTGGTATACAGGAACCACAGACTGATAGGGCCTTTGGCCATTGTTCAATGTCATATTGCGGTTGACAGGTCGTCCACGTCCACGGCCCCGTGAGGTCATTTTGGGCTTATACGTCCGGGTGTTTGGGATAAGATGGCCTGCCTTGGCCCTCGAGAACTCTGCATGGGGTTGTTTGGGTCGAGAAGTAATAGGTTTGCTGGATGCTGAAGAGGCGGGTTTCTGCACTGAAAGATGTGGATGGTTACGGAGAAGGGAATGTAGCTCCCCCGACATTTTAGTACAGATAGACGAACAAGACGCACGATCTTTACGAACGAGAGAACGACCAGAAGATTCAAAGGCAACGCCACCAATGACGACTTCTCGAGTCTGGTTTGTACCTATGACTGGACGAGCTGTTTGAGGCTGAGCCACTGGGCGATTTGTAGGCTTGTAATTTGGGTTTACGTAAGTGTTTCTCCTTGAATAATAATCTGTAGGTCCTTTAGCAAATTCGGTAGGTGTCCCCGACTTGTGTCGATTTATTGCACCTATATTAGTAGATCAGGGCTAGATATATGTAATTTGATAAGTTCAGATAACCTGTGAGGCGAGCGATTTCAAGCTTTAGGGCTGCTTCAGACGTTGATGAGGCCATAGTCAGAGAAATGAGACAATAAGCACAAACAAAAGCGAAGTGGCTGAGACTAGCTAAGCTTGATAGCCTTGCAGTAACAAAGCGACAACGTTATCAACATCAGTAATACTCGTCTCTTTCCGTGATACTTCTAAGTAGATCTCCCCATTAACAACTACCCCATCATCGTCTATGCCCAACCCACGTCTCCCTACATGCCAATGCTGTGGGTTTTGACCCCGAGAGAACACTTCCAGAACATGGGGATCTCTGTTCAGTCTGCCGTTAGCTAGGAATACGGATAACCTGTGCAATAAATACTTTTCAAACAGTTGTTCTGCATTATAAAGGTGCTCCGATTTCGATGTAAACCCCGGGCTGGAAACGGTCATTTCGTTCGCGGAGACTATGTGTCTGTCTTTAGGCTCTAGGATGTTTGTTGCAGATTGAATAAAATCTGTTGTACTGTTGTGAACATTAGCCGCCCGCTTTCCGACAATAGCAACGAGATAACGTGCGTTTGGCTTGTTTCTTGCTCTATGGCATTCTCAACATCACCGAGCAAGTCCAGTGCTCTCTCAGCTAGCGTTGACAACTCTATCTCGTTATCACTATCATCATCTAATCCTGCTATTGCAACGGCAAGCTCATGTTTCTGCAGGAATTTTAGCGCAACACATCCATGGGAGCGGGAAAGTACTTACTATAATATAATACACTTTCTGTCGCCGTGCAACTAGGTTGTCATCACCTTCTGATAGATGAACAAGTATTGACGATAGCTTGGGCGGTGCTACAACAGTCGGAGCGTCTGTGATTGTCGACGTTTGGCCGTCACTTCGAAGTGATATTAGGGGCGAAGCGTCGTTGGTCACAGGGGAATCGAGCAATGTTGGTGAAGTATCTGAGTGGGCTGCTAAAGGCTCCGATACTTGTGTCTCCACAGAGGGAAAGGGTTTGCCGGGTGTCGTTATGGTGTCGAGGGTTTGTACTTCCTCCGGTGATAGCATGTTTTCCGGTACGGGGGTAACCGGGTGCAGGGGGTCAGATTGAGTGACATTTTCAATCAATACAGACACGTTGTCGGAAGACATAGCATCCTCCAAAGCATCCTTGTCGAAGTCAACGTTGGCGGGTTCCTCACCAACCCTCCCCTCCCCAATACCTGCCTTTTCTCGTATTTCCTCTGGTTTGGGTTCCGCCGCGTCAGGTAGCTTCTTTCCCGTATTTCTTCCAAACGTTAAATATCCCGGCCAGCTCCATTTCCGCACGTCCATATTCATGTTTGCATTGACATTCATATTCACTGCAGGCGTCCCTAAAAAGGCGCTCTGGCTTTCCGTAGATCCATTGCTGTTCACAGCGGAATCGTTTGGCAACAATCCACTGGTCGGGCTTGACTTCGCGACAGTCGCACCATCGGAAGGAAGATTCTGGATTGAAGGCGGTGGGATGCGCGACATGAGATATCGTGAAAGAGTAGGGGAATATCGTGCATGATTAAATGTGGCGGATGGGATGAGAAAAGAACGCGAAAAGATCGCCGTTGCGCTGCCTTGAGGCAATTGGGATGTGAAGGCATCTAGTTGTGGTGTCAACGAACGACAAGATGGATGTAGGGGAACACCTAAACGTAGCCCATTCAGATCTCGCGGCAGACGCGGTTTTTGGGAGACGTACCAAGATGTGGACCGAATCGATGGCCCTCTTCCAAGTTCCAGGACCATGCCCACACAGTGAAGAATCTCTCGAGTTGCAGTTCCAGGGCCTCTTTGCCCAGCGCGGTGAGAATAGAGGTGAATGACCCGTGTATGAGCTGAAAGTTGTATACCTAGATGTCGAAGTGAAACATCTGAAGGCAGCTTTTACATACCTTGAACTGCTCGTAGGCACGTAAGGTATCCATGCGTAACGCCAGATCATGAACCGAAGCATCATGATAGTCGTATACCAGTTCTTCGTTCTCGTGTCTCTTATCTTTCCCTTTCTCGATCTCTTGGGTTTTTGTTTCCCTGCCCTTGCCTTTCTTGCCTTTCTCCACAGATGGTTTTGGAGTTTTGGCAATTTCAATTCCCTGGGGCACCCTGCTGAATCAATGCCAGATGGCTTCATCGTGCACTGGTGTTGCTCACTGCGTGTATCCAAAAGTCGGGTTCAGGCTCGATCATTATCATGCGTTTCGACTGCGAGTGAACATTATTGCAGGCTTCTTCAACATTGAACATTCTGCATAACGGCTAAAGCCTCCCAAACCACATTTTGACTGAGAAAGCTTACTCGGAGAAATTGACCAATGCCTTGGCGAGGCCGACTTGCCTGAGCATTCTATCGCGAGACACGGCCTTTTCACGAGAGGTGTAAAATAGTATATGCGCCTGTTCTTTAGCATCTTCATCGTCCTCTGGGGTAGGGCCAGTAGGTTGGAGAGATGGGTTGTATATTGTCAAGTAAAGGAGGGTTGCTGGTACTCTGCTCATAATTATTGCTACTTGTTTTGGCGTGGTTCAACTACCAATCAACCATTTATTAGTGGGACAAATGTGTATAATACGTGAATTACGATGTCCTTTCATTCTATAGCTAACAGGCATTAATAGGTATATCTTGAGACTCCGTGCCAGCGTCATCTTTTTTTTGTTCGTTCGCGTCGGAGAATGGATTCAAATCGGAGACACTTGATCCAGTAGGTGATGCAAGAACCTTCGAATTCCATTCCGGCGAGTTATGGAACCCTTCGAATGTATCCAGAGAGTGCAGTTGATGAGAGCCAAAAGTATCGTCCAACTGCCGTTGCCATCGGCTGTCGTCGCGCTCGTAATCGAGATCTGGCTCAGCTTCAATGGAGGATGAAGGGGAAGCTTTAAAAGAAGGATCAGGGAAGTCAAATTGATTTGATGCGAGTTGTAGAGGGTCAAGAGGTTCATGTTCATCAAACTGAGAGTCATCAAAACTCGGCAGATCTGGGTCATCTAGTGGTGGCGGCGAAGACCCAGCGGACCCGGCATTCGACCTGTTGGAGCGCGGCGTTGGCCATCCTTCACTACCAGAAGTCCGGGCCGTCACGAACGATTTTTTGGACAATGCCGCTATCCGCGACAGTCCACTACCCAAATAAGACGAATATACTTCATTGGGTGGCGTAGGGAGTTGATTGTCTACTAAGTTAGGTTCTGCGGTAACGGGACTCCCTGGCTTGAGACGGGCCTCCTGAATTTTTACATATGTTTTTCCACCTAGAGGCTCGGTTGTCCGTCGGCGATAAAACAAAAGGTAGGCATTAGCATTCTACATGAACGATTCGTCAGAAATGAAAGCATCATGCAATAACCGAGACGACAAACCACAGCATCCGTTGGACGCGCGGGGGACACAAATGAGTCGTCGAAGTGATACCATTTCTCCGTGATATGATTTAGAGCATATGCTCTATAATGGCCTGCTCCGAGCCCTCCCAGATGTTCATCGACTCCAAACAGATCGTACACCAATGGTTCGTCAATGCTGTCGAGATCTAATCCGGTGATATTGCTCCCCTGAGCCAAAAGCCTCTTCGCAACCTGACGCTCTCCGACCATATCTCCGAGATCAAGACCTTGCACAGGGAAATCCACGAACGTGTCAATTTTATCTCTCAACGTCCGGCTATTGCTGAATCTCTTGAGATGAACAACAAGAACATCAGGGGCTTTCCAAAGATCGAACTTCTTCGTAGCTTGCTGGTGTTTCTTGCATCGAGGGCAGTACCAAAGATCATCTTGGCCCAGTTCTTCAGATTTCGTAAACTCGTCCAAACAGTCTTGAAGGGATATTCCCTTGCTCTTTTTCTCCGCAGATACTCTTTTTGCCTCGTCATACTCGGGATGAATGAATTGATCCCAGTTGTCCCAACGAGCGTGTTCCCAACGCGAGAGGTCGTCGCCGAAGTAATAAGCTTTCATGTTCTCGTCAAATTCACAGAAGAATGCATCGCCTTCCCGCAGTAGCACGGGCCGCGTGGACACTGCATCCAGGCGGTTCTCCCAGGATTCAAAATGGCGGTTGGTCAGGCCGCTAACGCCAGCGCCGTAATCCTTGTGATTGGTCTGAAGACGCAGATTGAATATTCCCTGCTTCGCACCGATCTTATTTGGCACCTCGTCCACTGTAATATCCATAGCAGCGTCCTGCTCTTGGATCATAACACTCTTTTCATCCACAATGTCCCCTTCTTCAGCCTCAGCTTCCCGGAGAGTAATGACGTCACCATTCTCATTGATCTCGGTGATTGTGTTCACAGATGAGAAATCACTGGCTGCTTCCGTTGAGCTGGCAGGTCGCGTTTCCCATCTATACAGATCTCTTGCGTTGGCTGTCCATCGTTGTAAACGGTCCACGACAACGTTATAGATGACATCGAGGGTGGTAGCCTGTTTCTGGTCAATGACCACGATAGAAGGATAGCCGAACAGCGAGGTACCGCGAGAGAAGGTATGGCGTAAGTTGACGTCACAGAAAAAGACCGGTATAATAAACGGGTCGCCGGGTTGCCTTTTGTGCGTCCTGCTTTGTTGGGCGTGGCAAGGTAACTCGAAGCAAACGATGACGTCATTGTCCGACATCTCACCGCACAATACACTATCGTCGAGGTTCTTGTAGAAACGGTGGCTGAAAATTTCCAATGTTAGCAGCTGAAAAGCGGGTTAGCGTCTAGGTTGTGAAGAACAAAATGGTATTTACATTGTCCGGCTGAGCACCCATCCATCGCCCCAAAAGGTTCCTGAGATCTTTAAAAGAAGCGTCACGTCCGATTTCGATAGGTACCTGAGAATAACTTGTTCACAGACTGACTCATAAACATAACATGGGGAACACGTACCTTGACGTGGGGTTTGTTCAGATCCCAGGGAACGTAGAAAACAGAATGTCTCCACTTTTTTTGCACAGGTAAGGGCAAAGTGAGGTACATAAAGGGATCGAAGGTGATGGAAACCTAAATCCAATATTGATACAATCAGATAATAAAACACAATAATAAACTCACCTTCTGGCATTCGGGGCAAACCAAAGTACTCTGATATTGTCCTTGAAACAAATCTACAATCACACTATCATTTCGTTTCATGTAACCCTCCCACGATGCTCGTGCTAACTGCACAAGTTCCTCATCACCGCCTCCCTCCCAGTCTGGCTTTTCTACATACGGTTTCTTGAGAACTCGATTGAGGTCTTCATGGAGACCATCAAGAAGGAATGCAACAAGCTCTTGTGAGTCGTGTTGTTGGTACCCACTAAATTGGGGAGCAAAGCGCTGGAGCTGCTGCTTGAATTCGCGAGGAGAGTAAGAAGATGACATGCCAGTAGTAGACCAGATGCGCCGAAGAAGGGCTCCGAAGGCTTCGGCAATCGCACCATGCATGCCAAGAGGGTTATCAGGATTCAATTCTTCTCGGTACACACCCACTGTAGAGGGCACGTCGTCAACAATTCATCGAACAGGTGTATTAAACCGCACTCAAGAAGTAGTCAGCAAGCTCCTTGTTGTGCGCGAGGCATTGGAGGGCAGAGTTCATAAAACAAGTATTACCCCTGAGATGGGTATGAGCAGGAATCCATGATAGAAAAACAGTAGTGCTCACATGTTTCCCAGACCGAGAGTGCCGGGTTCTAGACTACTACCACGCGTATCGGACAAAGGGAACGTATCAATTGAAGCTGCTGGCCGTAAAGTGGTAGATGAAGACGGGGAGTGTTTTGATGGAACATCTTTAACCGTATCTGTAGGGGGTATTTTCGTGGTAGTGGATGAGATACTGTTTTCCAAGCGACTGAAAAAATCGTTCCCCGAGCTGAACAGCGGAGGCGGTATGGTAGATGGCAATGCAATCGATGAGGCCGGTTGAAGGGTAGGGGGTACATCAATAAGCCAGTTTACGCCCTCTTTAAACTCTACGACAAATGAGTCTTCTGATTCAATGAGAGCCTCTTCGAGTGTTGTGTCGTTTTCTTCCAAGATCGTCGCGCCACCCGGAAGAAGCTTGGATGGTGGGTACTCTGAGCCATCAAAGTCTCCACCATCGACCTTCCATACCCGATAGGGCAAATGGGGTGGAGTTGAGACGGCGTCGGCCAATTGTTTACAGAGCGTTTTTACGGAATCCTTGGATGAAACGCACACGCATCGTGGAGGGGGGCCCGTGGCGACTTCAAGGTTAAAGTTTCTAGATAGTGTAAAGGCTTTTAGTCGGGGTGGATGGAGTTCCAGAGATGGTTCCTGTATGATCCCTCGGGCGATTACTTTCCGAGGTAAAGGCCGGACGGATGGCCCGTACCTAGAAGCAACTCACTCTTAGCCACATTCAGAAGGACAAGAGCCAGTCATGTATACCAACCAAGACATAAAGTGAGACCAAACCTCCTTTGGTACAAACTCAACATCGACGCCTTCTATGGTAGAGGAAATAAGATTTCCGTCTTTGTCGACCAAAGGACTATTATCGACGGGCCCAAGGTCTTGTTCATCAACACTCCCTTCCTTGTCCATTTCCCCCGTGCACGCTTTGTGCCACCGTTTGTACCACGACCTTGACACGACGTACCAAGTGTCGCCAACCTGCATTTGCCTTTTGCGAAGGTTATCAACAAGAACCAACTTATCAGCGGGAGATAGTATATTGGGATTGACGCCGTTTGGGGTAGGAGCATCGAGAACTATATCAGTGTGGTTAGTTTCTCCCTGTTCAGCCATATATGCGTCGATGTCACGATCGGATGGTGATAAAGGACACTTTTCGTCAGAACGTGGACTACCGATACCGCTAGAAACTGAGCGCTTTGGAGAAGACGATGAGGTATCAGATTGCATGGATTGCGAGCGTTGTCGTTTCCGGGTTGGGAGACCTGAAGAATTGTCGTAAGATGCTAAGGAAGGTGAGCTCGCTGGCGAAGGAAGACCCTGCATATCATCAATAGAGACAGAGTATATAACCGCTATAGAAAATGGCAAAAAAAATCCAACGGAAATGGCAGAAACAAAAGTTTTTTTTTTGTGTGTTTCTGTGAATCACTACGCGTACAAGAGTCACAGCTGTCACATCACGTATATGTGGCCATTGTTCAAAACTCTCCCCCACTGGCAACGTCCAACGTCCAACCCTTGGGCACAGGTGGGTCAGCTAGACGTTCGTACACGGACCATTGCACATCATTTTCAATCTGAACTGAAGGCGATGATTTCGCAACTTGCCGATGAGCATATAGGGGAGTGTCCTACTAATCGCCGTCTTTCATGTACGGTGATTACAGAGTGGTCAATTTAGCTCTCACATGTTAGAATATCCCCATCTGCTCGTATGAATCATTCTTCATTTTGGGTTAAAAAAGACAACCTCTCATGTGGTGGCAAATGATTGCCGCCACATGAGAAGTCGTCTCAGGCTACATATAGTTGTGAAAACGGTTGAAAACTTGAAATGGATTCCGGCTTCTGAGTTCCTGGCAGGGTTGATATAACATTGATATCTCACTCCATACGACGCGCGTCTGATAACGGCACTGGTTTGTTCACATCGTGGTACCACCACCCATATCTACCAAATGGGAACATTTTGCAAAGGCTATCGGACATTCATTGAGAGGAAGTAGCGTAACATTTTGAGACCGTGCCAAAGATATGTCGTGTAACAACATATCACGAATAATGTCATACATATCGTGCAAAAAGAAAATTACGTTTAGATGATACAGGATAGATGAATCAAGCCTTCTCGTCTGAGCGGTCGTCAGCATGATTGCTGCGTACTTTAGATATCTCGGCTTCGTGAGTGTATGTCTTGTCCTCCGCGATCATCTTTGCACGATACGAAGTGGAGTTGAGGACTATGAGATGAAATATCAGAAACTTTACTAGAGGTGGCAACAACGTCGACAATACTCACTTGTGGACTCCTTGTAGAGGAGATCAATTTGCTCTAGAGAGAGACCTTTGGTCTCAGGGATAAAGAAATATGCGAACAGGAAACAGCCCATGCAGGTTGAACCCCAGATGAAGAACACTTTAACACCGAGATTGGCGGCCTTGACAGCATTAACGCCAGTCGTAGACTTGTCCACAAGGTAAGGTGTGGCATATCCAATACCAAAATTCCATAGCCAATTACTGGCAACACTAAGCGACATCCCCTTTGCACGAATAGCGAGGGGCTACAGAACAGAACATGTCAGTCACATTCAGGGACACCAAACGATTGGTAAACCTACAAAGATCTCTCCAGTAAGAACCCATGCAACCGGGCCCCAAGAAGTAGCGTAGAATGCAATGTAGAAGCAGACGAAAGCGATCAGGACGCGCTGAGCCACCAAGTTGACGGATCCATCAGAGGCGGGTTGTCCAACGGTGACACCAACGATTGCGACAATGTATTCACAGAAACACATGCCGGCGGCTCCGATGAGCATCAGGCGACGACGACCGACCCTGTCAATGAGCTGGACACCGACGATGGTCATACAAGTGTTCACGACGTCGGTGATAATACTGGAAGGGAATTGAGATTTATTAATTTACCGCATAGAATTGAAATAAAACCAATTTACGTGATGACGAAAGCGTTGTGGATACCGGCGGTCTTGAAGAAGGTCTGTATTTGAATGCTTTTAGTTAATACTTTTATTACAACTAAGAAATGGCCTCACCGTGCCGTAGTAGAAGATGAAGTTGATACCTGTTAATTGTTGCCACTGTCCAAACGCATAAAGTAAGTATACCAGCCAAGGAGGATAACAAACAAAGACTGACAGCCTGAAGCATGATCCCGGTCCAAGTACGGAGGGCATTACGACTGTCTCCACTCCGGAAGCAATCAATATAGGTAGCGCCGCCAAGTTGGCGTTCAACTTCCAAAGCAAGAG
The DNA here is from genome assembly GCA_003314125.1 of Hygrophorus russula. Classification (NCBI taxonomy): domain Eukaryota; kingdom Fungi; phylum Basidiomycota; class Agaricomycetes; order Agaricales; family Hygrophoraceae; genus Hygrophorus; species Hygrophorus russula. The sequence goes on along the minus strand of QLPE01000441.1, from coordinate 11,403 downwards.
AAATTTCAGTGCATTCGGCGTCGACCACTGGAGAGTCAGCCGGACGGCTAGTGAGCCGAGCGAGGGACTGTCTAGCTTCATCGACACGACCCTTGTAGAGCAAGTATCGGGGGGATTCCGGAAGGAAGAACTAACCAAGTAGAGCCATTAGATCACAGGTTTACTTGGGAGAAAAGGGAAAAGGGGGTCCATACCATGCCTCCTCCAAGAATCACAGCCCAAGCGAACTGAACGGCGATAGGAGTCTAGATGTAACATCGAGTCAGCGCGATATAAATAAGAAAGAGATTGGAGTACCCACCCTCCACGCGGTGTGGTTAGGGCGAGCCTTTGTAGCGTTCAAAACAATGGCAGCAAGCAGAGCACCGATAGTGATGGCGAGCTGGTAGAGACCAACGATCATACCACGGATGGATTTGGGAGCACATTCACTTTGATACATGGGCACGAGGCAAGAAACAAGGCCGACACCCAAGCCAGCAATAACTACAGCTTATGTCAAAAACAGAGTAAGATGGTATGAGAGGATGAAACGTTACCTCGTCCAACGATGAAAGTGGCCCAACGGGTGTCCAATTGCAAGCCGACGCCGAGACTGAAAATACAACATGATACAATAATGCCCCGTTTGCGACCCACCATATCACCCATAGGAAAAGCGAAGAGAGCGCCAAAGAAAGTACCCGCAGAGAGGATAGAAACCTGAGTGACAGGTTATAAATGAATGTGTATGACAAAGGTTGGACATACGACCAAACTCTTGTTGTTAGTTTTTATGTACCAACCCACACTTGTGTCAAAGTTCGCGAAAGTCTCCAGCCAGTCTTGCATGGCGATGATACCACCGATGGTACCCGTATCATAACTAACGAGGATGATTGATTGTAAGATTCATGTGAGATTGCAAAAATACATACCCGAAAAGGATACCTCCAAAGGCTGTATTCGAAAACACGTCGTTAGACACGACAATGAAAGGAAAGAAGCGAATACGAACCGGCAAAAGCAGAGATGATGATTGCCCACGCAAGAGAAGATGTAGAGACACCTGCGCCGTCACCACCTGGTCCTCCAGCCATTGTATTGATGGAATATGGTTGAGAAGAAGTTGGGGTGATTGGTGCTCCATGAATATGTCCCTTTATATAAAAGCGAAGAGAAGTCAGAAGATGCGGACCACCATGCGGATAAAATCTAGATTTGACCGGATTTAGTATTAAAAAAAAAAATATTTACCCCAGTCACGGATATCCCAACCATCCAGTCTTCACACACCGTGTGCTCAATAATTACGCGTTTCAGTTCACACCTGACTAGCCTCCATCACCAGATACTCTCTTTTAATTTTTCGGCTTCAAGGCTTCAAGTGTACCTCACGGGATTGCGGAACAAAGAAAAGAAATCGGACAAAAACTAGTAAAGGACCAAATTTAGTACTTGTCTAGTGTCTTTCATGGTGGGCAATGACGGCCGCGAATGCTCTCGGAATGAGATGGACAAAGATCCGTATATGCGCCATCTGATTTATCCCCTTCCGCTTTACTCGCCCGTTTTTTTATGACTCTCATACTACCACGGCATTTGCATTCCAAGGAAGGTCACATGTCTACGTCTCACACTTGGACAAGAAGTTTTTTTTTCCGGGTCTGATGGATCATCATATTTGACATACACCCTCCAGTAGATCCAGCCCATAAATACAGGATGCAATGGGTTTTTAAACCGCTTGGTATGCATTTGGATCATTCGGCGATCACGCGACTGGCAAGGATCAGATGCCAATCGATGTACAGGACACGCGCTCGTGGCCATCATGATGGTAAACGGCCATATACATTCCGCCAGGTGCATCTTTTACCCATTCGTCTCTAAAATATTAACGCAAGTTTCGCATTCAGTCAGATCTTGTGCCTTGACGTCGATCGTGTAGTAGTTTCTATTGTTCGCCGACGACATAGGAGGAACACTCATTGCAAGCGCTTAAAAGTGCTGTACATCGATATGTCAAAGATGGTGTATCATAAAAGTAATACAAATACACACACTGTTTAAGCCAAACTTAGGGTTAAGGTCCTTCTTGGTTACCACCAATGGGTCAGACAACTTCACAGATACCACCACCCGATCAGCCCACTTTTGGCTGTCCAGTTCCACACAACGCCCCGGCATCGCCAACGTTAGCCCAGTGTCCTGTTGAACATGACAAACTAAATCCACTCAACCAAATGCCAACCCTCTCTCAAGCACCATCCACAAATCAATCCGCACATCTCCCTACAAAACGCGCCGAATCGTCTATTCCTCGCGATCCGACTACGAAATGGGAATACCCGTCACCGCAACAATTCTATAATGCGCTCGTTAGAAAAGGCTGGGAGACCCCTGAAGAACACGTAGAGACCATGGTTGACATTCATAATTTTTTGAATGAGCAGGCGTGGCTGGAGGTTCTGAAATGGGAAAAGAGGCAACATTGGTGATGATCCATCATATTGGTAGCCACTACTGTGACTGAGACTTGATACAGCGCTGATAACCTTCAGCTTGCTCGATTTAGAGGTAGACCCGGTGAGATGTCGCCTAAAGCTCGCCTTTTGCTATTTGCGGGGTGGCTTTTCCCAAACCATTTCAAGTAAGTCTTTTCAGTCGATAAGACATATCTACTATTTTGAATATGATATTATAGCAATGAAGCACCGTTCGACCGTCATGACTGGATTGTTCGCCGTCCACAAACTGGCGAGGAAGTCCGCTACGTCATTGACTATTACTCTGCTCCGCCAGAACCCGATGGCTCGCCGGTTTTCTCACTCGACGTCCGTCCGGCACTTGACAGTTTCGGGAGCTTACAACAGCGCATAGCCGTTGCTACCGAAGATGTCTGGGCCTCATTTCGAAGCAGTAAGGGAACGTGAAAACACGGTCTCCTCGTTTCATGGAACGGACGGACCAAAGGCGCGGGAAAATCGGTGGTTTTTTATCCGTGTGATTACTCCTACCAGCCAGCCGTTCGACTCGAAAATAGAGCAATGCTGACGTCCTATCTTGGCCTATCGGTTGATGCTTCCCAGTGCTCTTTTGTTTACGGAAAATTGCTAATGTGATGAACAAGCTGACAAAAAAACCTATCAAGATGCATGATGCATGATGACCGAGTCGTGAAGCTCACAGCCCTCCCAGAAATCGTGTATTAGAGGCTCGTCTGCAGTTGACTTGCGATCGTGTTAGCCATTTTCGGAGCGTTGAACGTTGAACCATGGCAATACTTAGTCATTTCTATACTTGTACTGACCTGTTCCTATCGCAACCGGGCCTGAGCGCTGAGCACTAGGTCTGAGCTCTAAGTCCTTACGTCGCTGAATCGCTGAATTGTGGACGAACTCGAAGTTATGAACCTCTTTCCACAGGGCCTACGTACAGCGCTCATAATCATGGCCATCATCTGGGTTGCCTCCTTCCCCCGTTTGCTGTTCGGGGACTTTTTAGGCTTCGAGATGCTACTCCACGTGCCTCTCCGGGGTATCGTTGTGAGGTTTCGGACAAACTACAGGCCAAAGGAGTCCTTAGTCACGGACAGTGAGGAGGGTGTGGAACCTCAAGTTGAATCCTATGAAGGCCCGGTCGTTACTTCGTTAGTTGCTATGTCGCGCAGAGTTTACGAAGTCGAGGTATGGGAATAAAGTTCTTCCTTGGCGAATTTGCGACCCATTTATCTACCATCTTGCAGGGTTGGTCGGGGTTCTACAAAGGACTTAGTGAGGCGAAACTTCGTGATGTCCTAAACCAAATTCTGACCGCTTCCTAGTGCCAAACCTAGTTACGAGAGGAGTTATTCTGTTCAGTATCGCGAATTTCTTGGCCAGAGATAGCCCGGTTCACAAATATCTGACTCCTGTTATGGGTTTTAATATCCATGGTCTCATCTATGATTTGGTTGTAACAATTGTGTGCCTACCACTTCTCATAATCACGAACAGGTGAGCTCGAGAGCTCACCCACAGT